>CAJQZJ010035045.1:655311-674387 GCA_907164525.1 Lophiomys imhausi | reverse complement strand
GATTTTGTTTCTTAATCCATTCATCTAGCCCATATGTTTTGGGAAAATTGAGGCAAATGGACAGTTGAGAGGCGATTAGTATTTAGAAATAGTATTGTAAGGTTTGTATAAATTATAGTCATTTTGATGATTTTTGCTCTCTGTGTTTTTAGTTGTACTTTTTATTTTGTTAAATTCTAGCTTCATTTGTTTTATTTCTAGAGCCCCTTGGCTGTGCTTATTCCTTTCTTGTTTGAGCTCCTGTTTCTAGTATTCTATTTAGTGTGAGGGAGTTGGATAAGACATTTTATAGGCTGTTTTATTATGGAAAGTTTTTCTTTGCCCTTCAATTATCTCACATGGTTTTGCTGGGTGCCATAGTCCAAGTTGATAATCATGGTGTTTTAGAGCATAGGTTGTATTGCCCTAGGTTCTTCTGGCTTTCAAAGCGTTCACTGTGAAATTGGATGTTATTCTAATGGTTTTCCTTTACATGTCACTTCTGTTTTTTCTCTAGTAGGTTTCAATACTTTTTCATTGTTCTGTATACTTAGTATTTTAACTACGATATGTCATGGGTCTTTCTCTTTTGGTCATATCTAGTTTAGGTTCTGTGTGATTCTTGTATCTGTATGGATATGCCTTTTCTTAATTTGGAGAAGTTTTCTTCTATGAGGAAAATGACTTATATAGGAGAAGTGGCTCACAAACAAAAGAGAGAGGGGGAGGACTGAAACTAGGCTTGCATTAAAAAGGTTTTATCTTTTAATAGTGTATGTGTATGTGGGTGTAGCTGCCCACAGAGGCCAGAGAATGAATCAGATTCCCTTGAGCTGAAGTTATGAGTGATTGTGATTTTTCTGACATGTATGCTAGGAACCAAATCTGGGACCTCTGCAAGAGCAATGTACACACTTAAACACTGATCCATCTCCTTAGACTTTCCAATAGTTTAGTATGGGTATGTGGAGTTATGTATGCTCTTCTTAGAACCATTGTCATTGTGTCTTATGTTCTGATATGCTGCTTTGGTTTTTTGGTTTTTTTTATAATTTATTTTTTATTTCTTCCAGTTACATCTCAATCACAATCCCCTCCCTACTCCCCCCTCCAGGTTTTTTTGACACAGGGTTTCTCTGTTTAACAGAGTCCTGGCTGTCCAGGACTCACTTTGTAGACCAGGCCATCTCCCTCCTGAGGTTGGGATTAAAGGCATGCACCACCATGCCCAGCTGATATGCTGTGTTTTTATTTTCATTCAATTCTATAACATTTTTAACCTCATTCATGATTTCTTCCATGACTCATTGATTGTTATACCGCACATTGTTTAATCTGGGTGAGTCTGTGTATTTTCTATAGTTTCTTTTGTTGCTGATTTCTAGTTTTATTTCATTGTTATCAGATGATAGAATATGTGAAGCTATTTCAATTTTATTGTATACCTTGCTTTCTATCCTAAAATATCATCTCTTTTGGAGAAAATTCCATAGGGTACTGAGAATATATTTTCTGTCTGCTAAGTGTAATATCCTATAAATATATATTAAGTTCATCTTTTTGATATACAGTTTTTGATTTTTTTGGTGGGTCATCTATTTATTGGTGACAGTGCCGTATTGAAGGTACCCACTGTTGTTATATTAAGGTCACTCTGTTATGTCAGATTCAGTAGTGTGTGTTTTATGGAATTGGGTGCATCATTGTTTGATGTGTGTGCATAAAGAATTGGTTTCTTTGTGGATTGTTTCCTTAATAAATAAGAAGTGTCTTTCTTTTTAAAATAACATTTTTTTGGGGGGTTGGATGTTGACCTGGTGCACATGATGAGATCACAGGGCAATTTGAAGGATGCTGTTCTCTCTTTCCAAGGTGTAGGTCACAGGGTTCAAACTTGGGTTTTCATGCTTAGCGGCAAGGGCCTTTGCATTTTGAGTCATCTTTTTAGCAGAAAGTGACCTTCTGTATCTCTATCAAGTAAATTTGATTTGTAGTCTACTTTGCTGAATATTAGAATAGCTACGCCTACTTGCTGGTGATTTTTATTACTTTGAAATATGTTTTTCATACTAATATCCTAAGGTTGTGTTTGTCTTTGCCAGTAACATGATTTTTTTATAGACAACAAATAGATGGATCTTGTTTATAATTCAATAAGATATACTTTTTTGCATTTTTTGACTTGGAGATTCCATTGGAAAATAAGTATTTTTTTCTGCCATTTATCTTGTTTGCAATTCAGCCCCTTTTTTCCCATCAATATATTTTGAACGTATTTCCCTGCCACCTAACTCTTCCTAGATCCTTTTCCCTTTCTAACTCACCTAGCTTTATATTTTTTCTCATCTCAAAAGATAAAACAAATAAATGAAAAAAAAACACACAAAAAAACCCAAAAATCCAATAAGATAAAACAATATGCTAAAAGAAAGACTCCCTCCCACAGACACATACAATTGGAATTTGTTTTGTGTAAACCAACTACTCCTGATTCTAGCTACTTTATTATTTTTGCAATGTCTGATACCTTCTAACACTAATTTGTTTATATACCATTCTAATGTCTTTTATATTTTCAATTGTCCTCAGATATGTGGTTTTTTTCTTTTCAGTATATAGAATTCTTTCATGTATATTTTACAGTGCTAACTAAGTGGTCATAAATTCCTTAATTGATGCTTACCATGGAAGATTTGTCTTCATTCTTCAATTATGAAGGATAGCTTTCTTAGATATAATAATCGGTGCTGACAGTTACTGTGCTTCAGAAAGACTGAAGTACATTACTCTGTGAACTTCTGACTTTTAAAATTTCTGTTGAGAAATCTCCTATATTCTGGTAGGTTTGCTGTATATTTGACATTGTGTTACTGTCAGCTTTCAATATTCTTTTTTTGTGTATTTAGTGAATATAATATAATATAATATAGTGAGATTCTTCTCTGGTCTTTTCTATTTGATATTCTAAACAGTCCCTCTATCTGGATGGCCATCTTTTCCCCCAGATCTGGAAAAAGACTTTTACAATTTTATTAAATATATTTTGTAGGCCCTTAGCTTGTACTACTCCTTCTATCCCCATGGTTTCTAAATTTGATCTTTGAAAGTTGTCTTATTAATTTTATATATTCTGTTCACATTTTCTTATTGTTTTGCCATTATCTATCTGAATACTCTAACTTACCTACTTTGTCTTCAACCCTGATATTCTTCCATCTGATTAATTTTATTGATAAAGCTTGCCACTAAATTTCATGTTTGACTTATTTTGCTTTTTATTTTTGAAAATTCAATTAGAAAATTTTAAATGTATCTATCTCTTTTTGAAATTCCTCTCCATACACCAGCCTTCAATCTTCACCCTTTTGGCCCAGTATCTCTGACAGACATTGATTGTAAAGCAGGAATTATGAAGGAATTGCCTACACTGCCTTGGCAGAGCTAGGCTGTCGACTTACCTGCTTCCAAGTTTTGTCCTTTTCTGACAGCATTCTGTCTACAGTTGAAGCAAGAGATTTTTCTTCCAAAGTGACAAGCTTTCCACTAATGCAACCATCTTCAAATGAAGATTGTTCGATGCTCATCCTCTACTTGGAGTATAATGAGGGGTGCTGTCAGGAGCTGACATGTCTCAATATCAAAAAAAATCTTAAGTTAAGAAAACATCTTTGAATGCCATATTCTACATATCTCTTGAGGTTTTGAAGACCACCTATCTATCTATCTCTGAATATTAGTATAAGCAAAAATTGCTTTTCTCTCAGCAACTTGATTTCTGATTAACTTAGAAAGCATCCGTGATAAACTACGCTAGTACCTAACAAAATGACATATTTTAATGACTAATAGTTTGCATTTCTTAATTATCCTAAACAGGTTGTGACAGTTGCCATCAAAAGACCAAAACTTCACATTGCATTTTTAAGGGTTACATAGGTATAATAACTTAAAGAGAGTTGACCTTAATTTTGTACCAATATACAAAGATCTATACCAATGTAGCCAAATATAATCTTAATTTTGTATCAGTATACAAAGATATGGGAGCATATTCAATAATCTGTACCTTTTTCTTTATCATTCCTATATTATGTCTATATCCCATTTTTTCAAGTCTCCCCCCACCACCACATAGCAGAGACAGAAAGTTAGAGAAAAGAATAGGAGAGAAATCCCTAGATCTAACCTGAAAACCAATTTAACAACACCATTTAGCAACTTGGAACCAATCTCCTTACATAATAACAAACATCTGTAACCCATCAAATGACCAAAGGTCGGGGGGGAATCACCCACCCCACCTTCTGGGAATGGGACATCGCTCTCTTAACATTACTTTCTGCTGATGTGGGACATAGGAAACCTGTTTGGGGGCCCAAATAAGAATGGAAAAATGGTTAAGCAAGCTAAAAGTAACATTTAGTATTCAATCCCTTTGTGCTTAGCTATTTAAATGTCCTAAGACGTTTGTAGTCAGAAGCTGAACTTCAGGTTTTTACTGAATTCCTGGCTGGAACAGTCTGTCAGTCTGAACCATCTTAGTCATTCTGAGTTATTCTGGTTGTAGATTTATTCCTCATTCATAACCTGTATTGACTTCCTTATTTTATATAGCTCTTTGTTAGTATCCTTTTTGAGTTCATTCAAGAGTTTATTTGTGTTTTCTTTGACTTTTTTGAATATCTTTATAATCACCTTTTTGAAGTATTTGGGCTTTTGTCTAATCTGTTCTCATTCAGTTCCATTATTGTAGAACTGGTCAATTTTAGAGGCTCAGTTTGCCTTGATTTGTCACGTTTCTTGGTCTTCTGCACCAAGGCTTACACATTTGGGATTAGATATCACCGGTTGGACTTTTGTTATTGACCTCTATTATTTCAATTCAATTATTTTAAAATTCAAGTGAGACTAGTTTGTAGTAGGGTTTGTATGTTGTTACTCCCCATTGATTTGAGCATGTAGAGCAGAAGCCCCAAACCCTTAGTCCATGCACTCAGTGCATTGAGCTTTCTCTCTAGGTACTGGATAAAGCTGTAAGTAAGCATTGCACTGCCATGAACTAGACCTTAGCTTTTAGGCACTTACCATTGCCTTTCTTCTTATGGAAAGCTAATGGAAGGCTCCCAACTATGAATTAGATTTCTACCATGTGGAACACTATATTTTTCTGAGTCAAAAAATCAAAGGGAAAATCCCTCTACCTGGAGGTATTCTGTAAGTTTATTTTTAAAGTATAGTCCTATGACACTTGTCCTGGGTGCTAGAGTGGACTTTTGTCTTTCTAGTGTCCAGCCACCAACACAGTAATGGTCTTTTGAAAAACAAAAGAGGTTTGTGATCAACTCTTTAAATCTGTCATCTTGCCCAACATAGGATCCTGTAAGTCCAATTAGGAAAGACCTCATCCCAGGGATGAGAGGTAGTTAGAATAAATCACCAGATGGTTAGACAATGGTATCATCAGAGAAAACAGTAAAGAGATGGTAGTTGTCAAAATTAGAATGACGTTGCCCTGTGTATGGCATCACTTTCTTATAATCACACCCTTGGAAGGCTAGAACAGGAAGATTGTGATTTTGAGGCTTTGTCTTAAAGCCATCAACAAAAGTGAAGTCATGCCGGGCAGTTGTGGCGCATGCCTTTAATCCCAGCACTTGGGAGGCAGAGGCAGGCGGATCTTTGCGAGTTCGAGGCCAGCCTGGTCTACAAAGTGAGTCCAGGACAGCCAGGGATACACAGAGAAACCCTGTCTCGAAAAACCAAAAAAAAAAAAAAAGTGAAGTCATTATGCCCTTATAAAGTAATTAATCTGGGGGTTATAGAGAAATTACTCTTAAGCATGATTACCTGACATTAACTGAATGTCTTCTCATCTTGGCTCCTTTTTGTATTCTGTTTATAATTCTTTTAGCACAAGCATATTTGAAGAATTTTCTTACCAAATCAATTACATCACCTAAACTCCTTCAAGATTGAGGTCTTAAAAACAAATGGAGGGGACTTGTAAAAGCCCTGAAAGGAGAACTATGCTGGACATAGACACTTGTGTCCCTCCCACTGGTTATTCCACTATTGAGACAGTGGACCCCAGAGAATTAAAATTTCCACAGGAACCCTATGCTACAGGAAAGTAAAGCCTGAAGCCCTGCTTCCTGACAGGAGGAACTTGCATCCCAGGAATAGATTTCACACAGTTCTGATGACATATGGGACTACCTTGAAGGACAGATTAGGGCCAAAACAATGATGAGTGGGACCATAGTTTGTCTAAAATTGCTTAATTATGCACATGCATTTCTTGCTCTCTATTTAAACTTAAAGCTCACATCAGTATCCCTGAATATCAACTTGGAGGTCACTGGACACTTTTATTTGTTCCTCTTCCTAATGTGGCCACACTGAATGAATCTATTTTCCCTGATATTCACTATTCTTTGCGTGGTGGTTAGGTTTTTGTCAACTTGACACAAGATAGAGTCCTGTGGAAAAAAGGAAGCTCAATTGAGAAATGCCTTCATCAGATTGGCCTATAGGCAGGCCTGCAGGGCATTTTCTTGATTAATGATTAATGTGGGAGGGCCCAACCCACTGTGGGTACTGCCACCCCTTGGCAGAAGGTTCTAGATTGTATTTTTTTAAGTAAGATGAGCAAGCCATGGAGAACAAGTCAGTAAGCAGCATCCCTCCATGGTCTCTGCTTCAGTACCTGCCTCCAAGTTCCTGCCCTGCTTGAGTTCCTGCTTTGGCTTTCCTCAATGATGGACTGTGTTCAAGAAGGTTATCCAAATAATCCCTTTCCTCCTCAAGTTGCTTTTGGTCATGGTGTTGCATCACAGCAATAGAAAGCAAAGTAATTGGTTGTGTGGAGGATGGTGGCCCAGCCCAACTTCCTGCAGCTTCCTTTTACATACCTTCTTTACAAGTTGCTGCCAAAAGCACACAACCAACCAAGGGTTTAACCAAGAAATCTCTAAACCACAAAACTGAACAAGGGTAATAATATTCACAAATAAGATCAGTCAAAATCTAAAAGCCCCCTTTCTTTTACTAATTCAGCAATATGTTTAGACAACTAATGCACAAGATAAGGGGAAATAGGACAAAACTTGGAGGAGCTAAAAATTCTCTGGCAATTTCACAACTGGGACCCATTAGCGAAGAGTTTGCCTTCTGCCTGGCTTCCATAAAGCTATTACTAGGCAGTTAGTTCCATGAACTTACTTCCTACTTTCCATGCATTTTAACAGAAACCTGCGAAATGGAAATTGGTAGAGAATACTGGGATTTATTTATTATTAGACCAACTTGAGTAGATACAGACTCCTACTTTCTGACTTTCCTATAGCAATGTTATAATTTTATAGAAAAAGGGAAAGCAAAAACCACAAAATATGCACATGCATATGTTGATTTAACTGTGACATAAACTAGAAAAACAGTGGGCAATTTTTCCATCTTGCTGGAGCAAGGCTTTGAGCCTTTTACTTTGCGCAGGGTGGGGTTCATGGGAAATGCTCATTTATCTGGGACCACATTGCTGATAGCCTAAGGAAGAGGCATGAAATGCCATTCTTTAGAATACCTCATCTCCCACCAGAGCTTCTGTATAAGTATCCATTGTGGTAGTTGAGTCTCTATTGCTTTTTTTCTCTTCTTCTCATTCTGCCACAATTTTTGTCCCTTCTGTCTCTTCCCCATACTAACTTGTTCTCTATATTTTCTTCTATTTAAGTACAGGGCATTTTCTGAGTCTTTCTCTTCGTCTTTAAAGTTGGTTCCTATCTTGTGCAGTTGCTTCGCTATGTGTGTAGGTGAAGCTGAGCTGTCAACATTGAGGGCCCAGTCCTCCAAGATGGAGTCTTTCTCATTCTGTTTTATTTTTTAGAGCTTTCATTCCTTGCTATTGAAATTTCATCAACTTTCTGATATCTACCTCAGACGGTGACTGCTCTCCAACTGTTTCTCGCTTATTCCCTGGAAACTCAAGCAATTAGTATGATTTATCCATTTCTTAAAATCTCTGCAGGTCATTAATTCTAATAGTTTCAATTTCATGATCTCTCTTAGCTGAATTTCTCATTTGTATCACAAAGAGTATTTATTTTCAATGTTGTTACAAGAGTGAGTACACATAAATTATACAAGTGTTTCACTATGATTTTTATGTATTAGTTATAATGCTTTGTTAACTCTTCATTTACTTTCTTATGTCCACCTTTTTCTTTTTTGAAAGTTAGAATCTTTATTTCTGTTTGTAACTACTGTTATTTACAAAGGTTTGCTATACTGGATGACAGTTCTAAGACAACACTTATTCTAGCTGTACATGACAAAAGGAGCTATGGCAAAGAGTCCAGATTTTAAATAGGAATGGGAAAGACTGGCCATCATCTCAGACACAAGGAGCAGCTCGCTTTTTGCTAGATTTCTTTGTTTTTTTTTTACTTTATTTTTTATTTCTTCAAGTTACATCTCAATCACAATCCCCTCCCTACTCCCCCCTCCAGTCCCATCCTCCCACCCTCAACCCCCCATCCTCTTCCCTTTTTTTTAAGTTTAAGGTATATCTTATTCCCCCGAACAGCTCCCCCTTTCAGTCCAACAAATGGCTCTTTCTCTTATAATAATAAATACAATACAAAACAACATAGGTAATTAGGCCACAGTTATGAGAGTTACATGGCTTAGCGTACATTCCCAATGTCCAGTCCATATGTATTTGGCACCTGACTTTAACATTCGACTATCTAACTATCTCCATGAGTTTAAAGTTCTATATCCAACTCAACTTTCATCCTAACTTGCATCACAATTTTAAAAACATCATCTTAGATCCATAACACTCTCTTGATTCCTAAGCAACTCAAAATTTAATTGAGACTCTAGCTATCTATTCTTCAACCACATCAGAGACCTGAGAGGGATAAATATATCTGATTTTATAGGAAGTACACAGCTTCCAAAACTAAGAAATGACATACCAGTGGCTGCCTGGACAGTTCCCATTTTCTCTCCATACATTACAGCATCGATCTTCAGTTGTTTGGCCCTGTTTCTCTGACAGACATTGATTGTAGAGCACAGGTTATGAAGGACTTGCCTACCCTGTCTTGGCAGAGCTAGGCTGTCGACTTACCTGCTTCCAAGTTTTGTCCTTTTTGGACAGCATTCTGTCTCCAGTTGGAGCAAGGGGTTTTTCCTGTCAAGAGATAGGCTTGCCACTAATTCAATCATCTCCCACTGGAGATTCTTGGATGTTCATCTTCTACTTGGAGTAGAATAGGGGGTGCTGTCAGGAGCTGACATGTCTCGATATCAAAAAAATCTAAAGTTACGAAAACATCTTTGAATGCCATATTCTGCAGATCTCTTGAGGTTTTTGTAGAGGCCCTATCTATCTCTTATATTAGGATAAGCAGATGTTGCTTGTCTCTTAGCAACTTGATTTCTGATTAGCTTAGAAAATAACTATAATAGACTGTCATAGTACCTAACACAATGACAGGCTTGCATGACTATTAGTTTGCATTTCTTAATTGTCCTAAACAGTTTATGACAATTAGTAGCAAAAGGCTGAAACTTCACATTTCATTTTTTTCTTTACCCCCTAACCCTTCCATCCCATTTCTCTGGAGTGGAGTGTCCCTGTATAACAGTCCCTCACCCCAATTCAGAGGTCATATGAGGGCCAAGAGCCTCCTCATACATTGGGGATCTACGAGGCAGTACCACCAGTGAAAAGTGCCTCATTGCCCGGGAGAGCAAACTAAAAAACAAACAAATAAGCAGACAAACAGATAAAAAAGAATAAAAAATAGAAAAAATAAAAAAATAAAAATAAAAAGTAAAAAGTCTATGTCCATGTTCCCTTTGGTGTGTTGGTTGTAGTATCGATATCCTTTACTATATAGCTAAAATCCTACTATAAGCGAATAGATGCCATATGCGTCCTTCTGAGTCTGGGTTAGCTCACTCAGGATGAGCTTTTCTAGTTCTATCCATTTGGCTGCAAATTGCATAATTTCATTGTTCCTGATAGCTGAATAATATTCCATTGTGTAGATGTACCACAGTTTTTTTTTTAATAAGGAAAACCAGTGTGTTTTAATTTTAGGGATTTATAGTTCTATCTTACATTTCTGGGTTTCAAGAACAACATCATTCCATTCAACTCAAGGTAGCCTAAGGGAGAAAAGAGAAATTGTGGGCTCAAGTGGTTGAGACAGCCTCAAGACACACAGTTCACAGAACAAGAGGAACAGCCCAGGGCCCCCCTGGAGAGGCCAGATTGGAATTCATGGAGCTCATTAATATCCCTGTGTTCATTTTATGTGCAGGCTTCATATTTGAAAGCATCAACAACAATGACCATGGAAGTAGAAATGGGTAGGTAGTATTCAAGAACAGAAACATTAACCGGTGAAAGTGTAGAGGTTTAGAAAAGTGAAGTGAAAGTCCTCGGATGGACGCAGGCACTAGGGTGGCAGGACCCCAATTTGATACTGAACACACATATTGTGGGTGATCTTGTCAGAAGTAAGGGAAGAACTGGGTCACAGTTCAAATGCACAGGACCACCAGTGTGAAGACTTCCATTAGAAAACGTGGATTTCCTGTTTCCTAAACATCTAGGACAATGAATTGTGAGGGTCAGGTTGACAGCAGGTTTCGAGAACCCATAAACTGTTAGAAAGGAGTTTTTGCCTCTGAGTAAGATGTGAATTCTTCAGACATCTAAGCTGGGGAGCCGCAGGGTAGAATGAACATTTCAAAACTTGCCCAAGTGAGCATCAGCTAAATGGCCTCTTCACTGTAGGGGAAATCCATTGGGCTGGGCAAAGCAGGTGCGTCACTGAAGTAATCTTCTGGGATAGACACCCAATTCTGTCTTCTACTTAAGACTACCACAGTTTTTTAACCCATTCTTTGGTCGAGGGACATCTGGGTTGTTTCCAGTTTCTAGCTATTACAAATAAGGCTGCTATGAACATAGATGAGGAAACTTCCTTATGATACCATGAGGAGACATTTGGGTGTATACCCAGAAGTGGTATGGCTGGGTCCTGAGGCAGAGCTATTCCAAGTTTTTTAAGATATCGCCAGACTGACCTCCATAGTGGTTGCACAAGCCTGCATTCCCACCAGCAATGGAGTAGGGTACCTCTTTCTCCACATGCTCGCCAGCATGTGCTGTCATTTGAGTATTTGATCTTAGCCATTCTGACAGGTGTGAGATGGAATCTCAGAGTCATCTTGAGTTACATTTCTCTGATGATTAAGGATGTTGAGCATTTCTTCAAGTGTCTCTCAGCCATTAGGGATTCCTCCTTTGTGAATTCTCTATTTAGCTCTGTCCTCCATTTTTTGATTGGATTATTTGGTTTCTTGGCATTTAATTTCTTGAGTTCTTTGTAGATTTTGGATATTAGCCCTCTGTCAGATGTGGGGTTGGTGAAGATTTTCTCCCAGTCTGTAGGCTGCCGTTTTGTTACAACGATAGTGTCTTTTGCCTTACAGAAGCTTTTCAGTTTCATGAGGTCCCTTGTCCACCTTTTTCAATCTCTTCCCATTTTCCTTTTCATAATTATCCCTCTTTATTTTTAAGAGACAATTTAAATGTTTTATTACATTTATTTATCTTTATGTGCACCCAAATATGCCATAGCACATCTATGGAAGTCAGAGAACAACTTGCAGTACTCAGTGCTCTACCTCAAGTGTTGGGGTTCAAACTTAGGTCATCAGGCTTGGTGGCAAGTGGCTTACCCACTCAGCCATCTCACTGGCCTTTTAAGGTTTTGCTAATTTGTTTCCTCATAAAATAGAAAAATTGTGATAGTGTTTTTCTGTGTATAGCTTGCTTTGCTTACATTAAGATGTCTGCTTGCACTCATTTTCCTACAAATCATATAATGTAGTGCTTCTTTGTGACTGAATATAGCTGTAATGGTTAATCTTAACTGTCAAATTGACTGGATTGAGAAACACCCAGGATATTAGTGGAACACAAAACTGTGTATATCTGTGATGGTGCAGCAAGATGCTTTGATCTAGTAACTGGATTAGTGCCTTGGTGAATTCTCAGGGTTATGGCATTATGGAGAGATGGTGTCAAGTATACAGTAAAATTTCACTGAAGAAAGAAGGTCACTGGTAGTATATTTTTGGGGCTATAGGTCTTCCTAAAACTTACTTATAGTCTCCCTTTTTTCTGTTTCACGTCCACTGTAATGCAAATTGCTCTGTTCTACTATGCCCTCCCTGTCATGATGGACTAAACCCTCTGAAATAGTGAGTCAAATAATTCCTTCCTCATTTTACATTGTTCTAGTAAATATTTTGTCACAGTGATGAGAAAAATAAATAACAGAAGTACTCTATCATATATACATATATATGTATATGATATGATGCAATATATACATATATACTATCTTTGTTGATTCTTCTGGGTTTTTAGGCATTCTTTATCTCAGATATTGGGAATACTGCAATAACAAATTTGAGTAAGTAGTTGAATCCGCTGAATGCTGATTTCATTCCCTTTGGATAAATACTCAGTATTGGTTTAACTGGATCATGCAGTAATTATATTTATTTTTATGTACCCCCATACTGTTTTCTATAGTAGTTGTTTTGTACTGACTTACATTCTCATCAACTGTATGTAAGGCTGTTTTTTTCCTGCAGACTCACCATCAGTTGCTTTTTAAAAAAATGATAAGCACTTCTGACTGAAGCAAAGGGTGTGTTATAGTTTTGAATGCTGGTGGTAAATTGAGCTGAGCATTTTGTATATATTTATTTGCTGTTTATATCACTTCTTTTGAGAAGTGTCTGTCTAGATCATTTGGTAAATTTTTATTGTATTATTTATTTTAAGGTATTTTGGGTTTTTATGAATCATAGATATTAGCTCTGTCAAATGAACCATGGAAAATTTTTCCTTGTTTCTGAAAGCTGAGTAGTATTCCATTGCATAAATATACCATAGTTTTTTAAAATGCATTCGTCGGTTGGGGGACATCTGAGTTGTTTCCAGTTTCTAGCTATTACAAATAAAGTTGGTATTAACATAGATGAGGATATATCCTTGTGGTTTGGTGGGAAATTGTTTGGATGTATACCCAGATATGCCTGGGTCTTGAGGTAGAGCTAGTCCAAGTTTTCTAGGATATCGCCAGACTGATTTCCATAGTAGTTGTATAAGTTTGCACTCCCACCAGCAATGGAGGAGTGTTCCCCTTTCTCCACAACCTCGCCAGCATGTGCTGTAATTTGAGTTTTTAATCTTAGCCATTCTGACAGTTGTGAGATGGAATCTCAGAGTCATCTTTAATTGCAATTCTCTGATGATTAAGAACCACGGAAAAAATTTCTCCCATTGTGTTGTTTTCTTTCTGTGTAGATGATTTTTGTGAATTGATGTAATCTCATTTGTTAATTATTTCTTTAATTTCCTGAGGTTTTCATTTCCAAGATTTGAGTTTGGTTTTTCCAAAATCTTTATCTTCTTGTTGTATTGCTATTTCATATCATCTTCCTTTATTCATTCAGTTGTTGTCATTAATATCTTCATTGAATTCAATGATCATTTTTATAGCATCTTTTGAATTATTTACATACCATCTACATCATTATATTTGGAATTTGTTACTACAGAGTTCTGAACTTTTGCAGGCATCGTGTTCCCTTTTTCTTTTTTTCCTTTTTCTTTTTTTAGGTTTTTCAAGACAGAGTTTCTCTGTGTATTCCTGGCTGTCTTGAATTCACTTTGTAGACCAGGCTGGCCTTGAACTCACAGAGAGCAACTATGGTAGTAATTCTAAGCATGCTATCCATTCAGTGTGTTTAATTAAGACATTTTACAACATGTCTAGGTAGCATTTTCTGTCTCACAAGCATATTGCTCTTATGATCAGGAACTTCCTAAGACTTTACTTTGTCAAAGTGATTCTTGGCATTCACTGGCAAGAGTAGATACAATGTAAGTTAAGCTGATTTCATAAGGGAATTTTTAAAATCACTCCATCTTAAATAGAAATGTGTCTTGTCAGAAGACTCACAAATTTAAGCATAATATCCAGTTGAGGGGAGGGGCAGTGAATTCCAACAACATCCCTGAGATTTATCAAATGGAATTTGGCCCAGATCTTGTTTAATGCCAGCTAAACAATCATATCCACAACTTGACAAGCTTTCCCTGGAGAGAAAATTGTGCATCAAGCATCTGGTCTATTCATGAAGAAAACTGTCTTCCTTTTTTCTGGCTATAACAGGACGGCAAATCTCAAGCTATGATCTCAGCTTTAGTATTAAAAAAATGAGCATTTTAGCAAATGCTAAATGTCCACATTTAACAAAGGTCCAGATGGGGATGGCAAAGAGTACAACTCACTTTGCTCTTTCAGTTTCTCATATACGGCCCTCTCAGAACCTCAGTGAAATGTCCAGCATCAGGCTGCTGGGAATAGGTGGAGATTTCAGTCAGCCCCGAATTTATCCTAGTTCAGGCTGTCTGGCAATTAGCAAGTCTAAACTATGCCCAGGTATACAATAAAGTAATCTCTGCTCTGATGAAATAGAATTGCTCACTGTTCAGCAGTGTCCTTCCAACGGGAGCCAGGATTTGGCTTTCTAAGAACCATTCAAAACCACTTTCTAGACAACCCTTTTCTCATCTAGCAGTTCCAAAGTGTCCCTTGGACTCATGCATCAAGCTCGAATGTTTGTCTGTGTTATTGTTTAAAGTCTTAGACTTTGAACTAGTCTGAAATATGAACGTAGACAGTAAAGAAACAAGGAAAGATAGCATGGGAACTCACACTGGACAGCATTCTTGGTGTCTGCTTTTTTTGTTTTTGTTTTTTTCTGTGATGCTGAAGCTGAGTCCTGTCCCTTGTGCATGCTATACAAGTACTCTACCATTGAGCCCAAGGCCCAGCAATACTGCTGCCTTCTAATATGCTTCATAAATGGTTTGCAAAATATGTCTAGCTGTGCATTCCTTCTCTCTATAAATACAATCCCTTCATGAAATAGAACAAGCAGCTGTTACTTGGCGAAGCTGCATTTAAAAATATGTGTGCACATGTGTGTAATTAAACTATAAGAGCTGAAAATGCCTTTGCATACCAACTGAGAGAACTTTCTATTCACTTACTAAGTAGTGCACTTCATTTTTTTTAACTTAAAAAACTCATTTAATTTATTTACTTTATTTTGCATGCATTGGTGCTTTTCTTTCATGTATGCCTGAGGGTGCTGGAGCCCCTGGAATTGGAGTTACAGATTATTGTGAGCTGCCATGTGAGTTATGGGAATTGAACCCAGCTCCTCTGGAAGAGCAATCAGTGCTCTTAACCACTGAGCCATCTCTCTAGCCCCTGTAGTGAACTTCTTAAAATACATATCTCAAACAGCCTTATGCATGTAGTAAAACTTTTCCCTGTGCAATAGATAAAGGAGACATTTTCCATCACGGCCATTCTTTTCCACCCAGTAACTTGGTTGTGATCCAGTGATATTGCAACAGTTGTTTTAGAAGCACCTATAGAAGCCTGGGAAATTTATAGTGGTAAGAGCTTCAATCACAGAAGAGAGTCTGAGCATATAACTTTTATTACTTTACTGCATCAATGGGCATACTTTAGACTTGCTAATTGCCAGACAGCCTGGACTAGGATAAACTCGGGGCTAGTAATTCCAGCAGCCATTACTACAAAGTACCACATTTGTAATTCTTCGGGAAGAACCTTCAGAGTCCTTCATCAGCCAGCATGAGTCAATGACGTTATCATCCTGGCAAAGTGATTTCAAGGATGTGATTCAAACAGCTTAAAGAGGAATGGGTTTTTACAATACTGGTAAAAATAAAACTTTGGGAATATCCAATATCTTCTCCCTGAGGTGTCACCTCATTGCTGTCAGTCTTGAAGGAAATTGATGACAGCTCTTTCAGGTGAGTAAAGCAACTGCTGGCAAATGAGATAAAAGAATCTACCGCCACAGGCCTGCTTTAGCAAAATTTAGAATGATTGTTCTAAATCATGCAGACCACATTATTTCCTTATCCTCCAAAACCCCTTTAACCGGGGCAAGAAAGTGCATGTGGCTTTTGTCACAGTGATATATCAGGCAAGCAGGCTTGTGTTGAGTACCAGAGGTGCACCAAACTACAACTCTGTTGCTTTCTACTCTTTCATCTCTACGGTTCAGCCTTTGATGACAGCTCCAGCTTCAGACCCAAGAAAGAAAAGACTTCTTTGGGGAAAGGGTGGGGGTTGCTTTGTATAACCATTACCTCTGTTCTTCTAACATGGTGATATCTACCTTTCCTTTTTTCTTTTATTTTTATACATTTAGTTTTGTTTTACTTTACATTTATTTATTTCTTCAAGTTACATCTCAATCATAGTCCCCTCCCTTCTTCCCCTCCCAGTCCCACCCTCCTACTCTCTTCTCCCTCAGCATCCTGCTTTATTCTTTTTATTTTAATTTAAGGTGTATCTTTCTCCCCAACAGCTCCCCCTTTTACTCCAATAAAAAACTTTTTCTTATAACAATAAATACAATACAAAGCAATAAGAATAGTTAGGCCACAATTATAGAAATTGTAAGGTATAACATACATTTCCAATGTCCAGTCCATACATATTTGGCAACTGATATTAATATCCTATTATCTATCTATCTCAATGAGTTTAAATTTCTATACCTAACTCAGTTTCCATTCTAACTTGGATTACCAACTTAAAAAAATCTTCTTAGACCTAGAACATCCTTTTAATTCCTAAACTACTTAAAACGTAACTGTGAAACTATAACTATCTAGTCTTCAACCACATCAGGGACCTGAGAAGGATAAATATATCTGATTATACAGGAAGTGCAGAGCCAGCAGCTTCCATAACTAAGAGATGAAAGACAACTGGCTGCCTGGACAGTCCCCAATTTCTCTCAATACATAAGAGGATCAATCTTCAGCCTTTTGGCCCAGTATCTCTGACAGACATTAATTGTAAAGCAGGAATTATGAAGGACTTGCCTACCCTGTCTTGGCAGAGCTAGGCTGTTGACTTACCTGCTTCCAAGTTTTGTCCTTTTTGGACATCATTCTGTCTACAGTTGAAGCAAGGTATTTTTCTTGCCAAGTGACAAGCTTGCCACTAATGCAGCCATCTCCAAATGGAGATTGTTCAATGCTCATCATATAATTGGAGTAGAATGAGGGGTGCTGTCAGGAGCTGACATGTTTCAATATCAAAAAATCTTAAGTTAAGCAAACATCTTTGAATGTCATAGTCTGCAAATCTCTTCAGGTTTTTGAAGACCACCTATCTCTGAATATTTGGATAAGTAAATGTTGCTTTTCTCTTAGCAACTTGATTTCTGATTAACTTAGAAGACATCTGTGATAAACTACACTAGTACCTAACAAAATGACATAATGACTATTACTTTGAATTTCTTAATTATCCTAAACAGTTTGTGACAGTTTGGCCTATCAAAAGGCTAAAACTTCACATTGCATTTTAAGCATTGCATAGGTACAATACCTTAAAAGGAGTTATCCTTAATTTTATATCAATATACAACGATCAATATCAATGTAGCCAAATATAATCTTAATTTTTGTATCAATATACAAAGATATAAGATCATATTCAATAATCCCCTTTTCTTTATCATTCCTATATCATGTCTATACCCCCCCTTTTCTTCAAGTCTTTCCCACCCTACATAGGAGAGAATGAAAGATAGAGAAAAGAAAAAGAGAGAAATTCCTGGGTCTAACCACCTAAACTTTATTTAACAAGATGATTTAACAACTTTTAACCAATCCCCCTAAATAACAAGAAACATCTATAACCCATCAAATGACCAAAGTGGGGGGAATCACCCACCCCACCTTCTGGGAATGGGCCATCAATTTCTTAAAATTGCTTCCTGCTGATTTAGGATGTAGGAAACCTGGGTTATTTTTTTGGGGGGAGGGGCTAAATAAGAATGGAAAAACAGTTAGACAAGTTAATAGTAACATTTGATGTCCAATGATTTTGTGTTCAGCTATTTAAATGTCCTAAGAAGTTTGCAGTCAGAAGCTGAACTTTGAGGAGGAAAGTTCACGGCTTTACTGACGTCCTGGCTGGAACATTCTGTGGGGGGCTGGACCATCTTAGTTAGCCATTTTGAGTTGTTCTGGTTGTAGATTTTTGAGGAAACAGCTATTGAGGCAGTCTGTGAGGCTGTATCACCTGGGCTACTTGTCTTCTTTTGTGCCTGATCCCTTTTCTTCAGAAGTTTCAGTTGGCTAGTTGTCCCTGGATTCCTTACATGGATGCTTTTAATCTACTGGAAAGGTAAGAACAGAGCCCTGCCCTAATAATCCTAACTCTAGGGTGCTATTTTTTGGCAGGTAATATCTTTCCTAGAGCAAATTGGGCTTTTTGACAATATAAGAAGTATTATCTTTAAATTGAGATTAAAAAAATTCTTTTGATATTCTGGAACTAAACATACCATTAAGTGTGTATATTTTGAGATCACAAAGGACAATTCACTTTGAATTTTGGTTTTTTTTTTATGTTTATTTATTACTTCAAGTTACATCTCCATCACAGCCCCTCCCTCCATCCTTCTCAGTCCCACCTCCCACTTTCTCCCCCCTTCTCCCACCTATCCTACTCCTCTGGTTGGGGTGCCCTACATATCAGCTCCCTTCATTTCAGCAGTCATATGAAGACTAAAAGCGGGCTGGAGAGATGGCTCAGCCGTTAAAGGCTAGGCTCACAACCAGAAATGTAAGACTAAAAGCTTCCTCTAGCACTGGGGGCCTACATGGCAGCATGCCTTTTGTGAATTGCTTTTAAACTTAAATCATTTTAAATCTTATGTGCCTGCCTCTGGGTGGCACTCCTTTAATTCCAATACTCGGGCAGCAGAGGCAGGTGGGTCTCTGTGAGTTCAAGGCCAGCCTGGTCTACAGAGTGTGTTCCAGGACAGCCAGGGCTGTTACACAGAGAAACCCTGTCTTGAAAAACACCAAAAAAAGAAAGAAAGAAAGAAAGAAAGAAAGAAAGAAAGAAAGAAAGAAA
>CAJQZJ010035045.1:644753-655301 GCA_907164525.1 Lophiomys imhausi | reverse complement strand
AAAGAAAGAAAGAAAGAAAGAAAGAAAGAAAGAAAGAAAGAAAGAAAGAAAGAAAGAAAGAAAAGAAAGAGAACGTAGAAAATCAAACAACTAAAACAATGAGATCTGTATCCCTTGAAAGCATAATTTTTGAGTGTCTCAATTGTCATCAATTTCCAGTAAGAGGGGAATATTCAATTAGAGCAATGAAGTTTGATAACTTCTATACTTAACATCTCAAGTCATAAACCTGGGAAAGTTCAAAGTTAAAACCTCTTGGGATCTTAAATGAGCTTGGAAATAGATTTAAATTTTTAAACCACCACCAACAAAGGGATGATTGTAGGAGATAGGAGCAGCTTAGACCATGGTAGAAAAATAAACAAAAAGGCATGTTGACACCCAAGTTCAAAGAGGGAAATGAAACGATGAGTACTGAGTTGAGAAGAGTCAACTTTTGGGAAACATGACCTCATACTACTAGGAGTATTGCTAGGACTCAAAGAGGAACTGGATAATTTTTATAAAGAAGATTGCTTTTTAAATTAATTTTATCATTTAGTTATTTATTATGTATACGGTGTTCTGTCTGCATGAATGCCTGCAGGCCAGAAGAGGGCACCAGATGTCATTATAGATGGTTATGAGCCACTATGTGGTTACTGGGAATTGAATGCAGGACCTCTGGAAGAATAGCCAGTGCTCTTAACCTCTGAGCCATCTCTCTAGGCTTTTATTTATTTATTCATTTATTCATTCATTTATTTATTTATTTATTTATTTATCTATCTATTTATTTATTTGTTTGTTTATTTGTTTATTTGTTTAGGTTTTTCTATACAGGGTTTCTCTGTGTAATATCCCTGGCTGTCCTGGACTCACTTTGTGGACAAGGCAGGCCTTTGAACTCACAGAGATCTGCCTGCCTCTGCCCCCTGAGTGCTGGGATTAAAGGCCTGCGCCACCACGCCTGGCAAAGAAGACTGCTTTTTATTGTGGTGCTTAACAAGTGGAAGAGTAACAAGATTTCTTTATTTATTATATACACAGTGCTCTGTCTGCATGTATGCCTGCATGCCAGAAGAGGGCATCAGATCCCAATATAGATGGCTGTGAGCCAGAGCTCAGTGGTTAAGAATGTTCCCTCCTCTTTCCCTCTCCTACCCAGTTCCCTCTCTTCATCCACTTCCACTGTCTTTCTCTTTCCCCTTCTGAGCGAATTTCATGCATTTTTTTCTTGGGCCCTCTTGGTTATTTAGCTTCTTTGTGTCTGTGGATTGTACTATGGTTATCATGTACTAAATGGCTAATATCCACTTATGAGTGAGTACATACCATGTGTGTCTTTCTGGGTCTGGGTTAGCTCACTCAGGATGATCTTTTCTAGTTTATCCATTTGTATGTGAAATTCATGATTTCCTTGTTTTTAATAGCTGAGTAGTATCCCATTGTGTAAATGTACCACATTTTCTTTATCTATTCTTCAATTGAAGGACATCTGGGTTGTTTCCAGTTTCTGGCTATTATGAATAAAGCTGCTATGAACATAGTTGAGCCAATGTCCTTGTGGTATGGTTAAGATGCTTTGGGGGTATATGCCTGGGAGTGGTATGGCTGGGTCTTCAGGTAGGATTATTCTCATTATTCTGAGAAACTGCCAGATTGATTTCCAAAGTGGTTGTACAGGTTTGCACTCCCACCAGTAAAGGACTGGGGGAGGGGCTGTCACTGGCAAAGAGTATAAGGGCTGCTTTTTGATCACTTGTCCTCAATGGACTTGTGCTGCCTGACTTCAGTGGAAGAAGAGAAAGCGCTCAGACCTGATGCTGGGATGAGACAGTTTGAGGGGGTGAGGGAGGGGGATCCCCTTTTCTGTGGATAAAGGGAAGAGGTATAGGAGAAGGAGGCAGGAGGGTGGGACCCAGAGGAGGAGAAGAAGGGGCTACAATTGGAATATAAAATGAAAAATTAAACTAAACTGAAAAAAAGAAGAGTCTTCCAGAAGTCCTGAGTTCAATTCCCAGCATGTAGACAGAACACTCCTACATTTAAAAGACATACATATATATATATATATTTATTTAAAAAGAGTAACAGGATTTCAAGCAAAGTACTCTGGGTTTCAGGAGTGTGCTACAGTGCCTGCAGATAATTGAACTCTGGTTACCCTTACTAGAAAGATCTCTCCCCAAATGGTACAATGTACATGGAGAGACAAATTTCAACACCATGGCAGTGCTCTATTTAAAAAAAAAAACACTCCTGATGCCAGATAATTGCGCTATAACTCTACAACTGTGCTGCCCACTAACTACACACAGTAACACATGGCTACTGAGCAAATGAAATAAGACTGAATTGAATCCCAGTTGAGTAGTGTGACCCAATTTGATCTGTCATGACCAAAATTTGATTGTGTCTATGACTTCTATTCAGAGAGAGTACTGGAAAGACTGTGAAAGAACTATTCTAGGGGCTGGAAAGACAGCTTAGTAGGTAAGGGAAGGTACTGCTTTTGTAGAGGATCCAGAGTTCAACTCCCACTACCCATGCTAGGCAGCTCACAACCACCTATATCTTCAGCTCCAGGGGATTCAATACCCTCTTGTAGACTCTGTAGGCACTTTCACTCATATATACATACCCATCCCCCATATATATGTATGTATGTATATAGATGAATATGTATATACATATAGAAAAGTATATACATATGTCTTTTGATAATGATAAAAATAAACCTTTTTTTTTAAAGAAAATGAAAAAAAGAAGATTTACATCTGAAAATTGTTATGAAAATAACAAGGTGATTCAGTAATTCTGAAGTCAGGAATGTTGCTGTGACATAGCTACAGATGGCTTTTCTCTTTCAATGACCCCATGTTCATAATGATGATAAGTTAGTTCCACATTACAGGAGTGTGCCAGATGGACTGAAAAGATATGGGGAAGAGGGTAGACAGGGTGATGGTACAAATGATATAAATGAACTTATGATGAAATGAAGTACGGGTTGCAAAGGTTCAGTGGTCAGTAATGATCAGTAAAGTGTCGAATGTAAGGTAACATTAAAAGGTGTTTGATTCATTGAAAGTTTTCTGCCTATATTAATATGATAATTCCATTTTTGTAATTTCTCTATTGTGCAATGTTGTAGGGTTTTGTGTGTATATGGCACTGAGAATTGAGTCCCCGGTCTTTAGAATGCTAGCTAGTGATGTACCACTGAGCCACATTCCCGGCACCAACACGAACTTATTTTCATTTCAGACTTTTGTCTCTATATTTAGAAGACACATCGGTCCAGTGTTTTCTTGTGTTGTCATTGGTTTTGGTGTCAGAATGACACTTGCCTCATAGGATGGATTAGAATGTTTTTATTCTCTTATTTTTGGAAGTGTTTGAGAAGCATTGTAGGTAGTAGTCCATAGTGAAATTAATAGATCTGGGGGCTTTTTAAAATTAATGGTCCTGTCTTTTTCTTGTTATATATCTGTCAAGGTTTTCTGTTTCCATATTTTCTTAAGTTAGATATGGTGACTTGTGTTTTTTCAGTCATTTATTCACTCACCTAGGTTATGTAATTTCTGGTATGTAGTTGTTCCGAATACTCTCCTGTAATCACCTTTGTCATTAAGCTCAGCAGTAATATCCCTCCTTTCCATTCTTATTTAAATGATTTTTTTTTGTGCTTACTTAAATGATTGTCAATCAATTGGGGATTGACTTAAATATTCTTGTATGCATTCTTCATCAGTACAGGTAAATGTTTGTCATTCTAGTTCATACTTAGATTCAACCTAGTTTTATTAATTGTGTTGTTTTCTACACTTAATTAATTTCTAATATCATCTTTATTTTTCTCCTTCTACTTGAAGTAATCTACTTTAATCACATTTTATCCATTATTTTATGATAGAAGGTTGTGTTGTAGATTTGAGATCTTTATCATTTATTTCTTTGAGCTAACACATAAGTTGTTCATATGTATGGATGCCATGACTTCTTGATACATTGTATATTTTATAGTGTTTAATCAGTATAAATATGTCTGTCTTCTCAATTAATCACCATTTCTTCATTGTTAAATCAATGTAAAATTTTTCTGAAGCTTTATTTTGAAACAAAACAGTTTATCATCATTATCTGTAACCTCTTGCTTATTCAAGGGACCACCATAATTCATTTCTCTTGGCTAACTATGACATAGTACCCACTAATCAACCTTTCCCCAGCCTTTCCATCCTTCTTAGTTTCCTATCTTTCTATGCTCTGGTAAACTATTCTAGTCTCAATTCCATTGAAATCTGCTATTGGAAATTGTACATGTACATGAGATGAGACAGTTGTCTTTTTGTGCCTGACCAACTTTTAACATATTGATGTACAATTCCATCTATAGTACCACAATTGACAAGATTTCATTGTTAATGAAATCTTTGCTGTTGCTGAATAGATTTCCAGTGTGTTTATGCATCACATTTTCTCTATCTATTCCTCAGTCGATGTATTTATCCCATTTTGTGGCTATTGTGAATAGTGCTACAATCAATATAAGTGTGATGACGGGGTTTTTTTGTTGTTGTTGTTGTTTTCCAGACAGGGTTTCTCTGTGTATCCTTAGCTGTCCTGTACTCACTTTGTAGTCCAGGCTGGCCTTGAACTCACAGAGATCCGCTTGCCTCTGCCTTTCCAGTGCTGGGATTACAGGCGTGTGCCACCACGCCCAGCAATTAGACAGCTGTGAACTGCCATGTGGGTGCTGGGATTTGAACCCGCTTCCTTTGGAAGAACAGCCAGTGCTCTTAACCACTAAGCCATCTTTCCAGCCCTCCCCCCACCCTCAATCCCCTATCCCTTCCATCCCACTCCTCTGGAGTGGAGTGTCCCTACATAACAGTCCCTGCCCCAGTTCAGCAGTGTTAATTTTTTTTCAGTGTGTGTACCCTCTTCAGTTAGATCTCTTATTTTTATGGTTATTATAAGCTGGGGTTGTTTTCATAATTCCTATTTAAGAGAAATATATATAGGAATGTACTGATGCTTGTATTCTCTTTTCCTTTTATTGGAAATAGATTTTTCCCTCACATAATATATCCTGATTACAATTTCCTCCCTCTCTACTCATACAGTCTCTCCCCACATCTCCTCCTATTCAATCCATCCCCTTTCTGTCTTTCATTAGAAAACAAAAAAGCTTATAAGGAATAATAATAAAATAGAACAAAATCTAACACATAAGAATAGGACAAAACAAACAAAAGGAAAAGAACCTAAGAAAAGACACAAGAAACAGATTAACACTGAGAGACATCCTCATTTGCACATTCAAGAATCCCATTTAAAAAAAAAAGAATCCCATTAAAACAGAAAACTGGAACCCATAATGTAGATGCAAAAGACCTGAAAAGTGAAAAGAGATAAAAAATTAAAAATGTATACAAATAAGATAAAAGTAAAAAATAAGATTAAAGGGCTGGGAGTGGTGGCGCACACCTTTAGTTCCAGCACTAGGGAGGCAGAGGCGGGTGGATCTCTGTGAGTTCAAGGCCAGCCTGGTCTACAACGTGAATATAGGACAGCCAGGAATATACAGAGAAACCCTGTCTTGTAAAACAAACAAGCACAGAAACAAACAAAAGATTAAAAAACAAAAAACTCTGACAGGAAACCTTCAAAGATACCACTGAATTCATTTTCTATTGTTCATCAACTCTCGGGCATGTGCCTACTGTTAAGAGTAGTTTGTTTCCCCAGTGAGACTCCATTGGGAAAAAAAACCTAAATTTTCATTTGCAAGTAGTTATCAGAGATAGTTTCTGGGTTAGGGATGGGGCATGTGTCCACTTCTCCTTTCATGTGTAGGACCCCAACATGTACAGACCAGTGCAGGCCCCATGCATGCTGCCTCAGTCTCTGTGAGTTCATTCATATGACCCTTGCTCAGTTGATTTAGAGGAGTTTGTTCTCCTGTGTCCTCCATCCTCTCTGGCTCTTACACTCTTTCTGCCTCCTCTCCCTCTGGGTTTCCTGAACCTTTAGGGAAAGGATTTGATGAAGATATCCCATTTAGGGATGAGTATTCCAAAGTCTCTCATTCTTTGAATATTATTGGCTGTAAGTCTCTGTTTATTCCCATGACTGCAGAAGAAAACTCTGAGCTGAGCAAAGCACTAATAGACAAGTATAACAGAATGTCATTAGAAGTCATTTTTATTTCTACATTCTTTTAGTGCAACTGTGGTATTTGGTTTTACCCTAGGTCCTTGGACTATCTAGTCTCAGGTACTTAGTCACCCAAGTAGCATGAGGTATGTGTTTCATCTCACGGAGTGGGCCTTAAGTCAAATCAGATAATGGTTGGTTATTCTCACAAGCTTTGTGCCACCATTGAGCTAGCATATCCTGCAGGCAGGACACCATTGTAGATCAAAGAGTTTGTAGTTTTCTTGGTGTTTATATTTCTCCTTTGGGTGCTTGCCCAGTAATTTCTTGTACCAAAGATACCAGCACATCCCCTCATTTGAAGAAAAGGAGAGGACAGAGATGGGGAAGAGGGAGGGAAGGTGGGACCTGGAGAGAAGGAACTTTGATCGAGATGTAACTTGAAAAAATAAATTGAGAGAGAGAGAGAGAGAGAGAAGATGCCAGCACATGGGGATGAAGGCTCTATGTAGGCATCCCCTCAATCCACATTCATTGAGTTGTATGAGTGTTGTCTTCAGAAATAGGGCTGTGTCATCAGGGAGTTCCCATGGCAACCTTTTGATCAACAACTCCATTAGATGTAAACAATTTCTGGTACTGAGAGAGATGTCTCCTCCATTATTTGGCAATTTCATTTAGATCATCGTTATACACGTATATATTTTAAGAACTTTCTACAGTATTAGTTTTCCATGTTACCCCTTAAATAGCTCTTAAATTTAGTTATCTCTCCCCATATTCCCTCCCTCATCTCCTCCTCCTTACTACTCCTCCCCATTTGATTCTCTCATTCCAGCCTCCCCCAATCCATCCATAACTATCTATTCTATTTCACTTTCTTATTGAGAAATATCTTATGTCCTCCTTACCTTACTCTATATAATCTCTGTAGTTCTACAGATCTTAGTTGGTTATCATTGACTTAACATCTAATATCCACAAATAAGCAAATATATATCATATTTGTCTTTCTGTGTCTGGGTTCCCTCACTCAGGATGATTTTTCTCTAGTTCCATCCAGTTCCCAGTGAATTTCATTTTTAACAGCTGAATAATATTCCATTGTGTAAATGTGCCACATTTTCTTTATCCATTCTTCTGTTGAGGGTCATCTAGGCTGTTTCTAATTTCTGGGTATTATGAATAGAACAATTAGCAATAAATATGTTTGAGTAAGTGTCACTGTGGTAGGATGAAGTATCTTTTGAGTACATGCATAAAAGTGGTATGGCTAGGTCTTGAGGTAGAGCTATTCCAAGTTTTCTAAAATATTGCCAGACTGATTTCCACAGTGGCTCTACAAGTTTGCACTCCTACCAGCAATGGAGGAGTGTTCCCCTTATTCCACATCCTCACTGGCATGTGCTGTCATTTGTTTTATTTTTCTTAGCCATTCTGAAGGGTGAGTTGCCCAGTTTTGATGAGTTTCTAGCTTGCCATTGTTTCTGTTATTGTTGATATTCAGCTTTAATTAGTGGGTCAGATTGGATGCATGATGTTATTTCAGTTTTCTTGTATCTGTTGAGACTTGCTTTGTGTTCAAGTATGTGGTCAGTTTTGGAGAAAGTTTCATGAGGTAAAGAGAAGAAGAAGTCTTATTCTTTTATGTTTGGGTAAAATGTTCTGTAAATACCTGTTAGGTCCATTTGGTTTATAATGTCCTTTAGATCTAATATTTCTGTTTGGTTTTTGTTTGATTGGCCTTTCTATGGTGAGAGTGGTATATTGAAGTCTCCCACTATCAGTATGTGGGGGCGAATAGGTAATTTTAGATGTAGAAGTGTTTCTCTTGCAAACTTGGGTGCCCTTTTTTTGGGGGGCATAGATGTTAGGAATTACAAAGTCCTCTTGGTGCATTTTTCCATTGATGAGTATGTGGTGTCTTTTCGTATCTCTTCTGATTAGATATGGTTTGAGTTCTGTTTTTTTTTTTTTTTTCAGAATTAAAATGGCTACACCAGCTCATTTCTTAGGTCCACTTGCTTGAAATATCTTTTCCATTCTTTTACCCTGAAGGGATGTCTATCCTTGATGCTAAGCTGTGTTTCTTGGTTGCAGCAGAAGGATGGATCTTATTTTTGCAACCTTTCTTGTTAGTCTGTGTCTATTTACTGGGTGGGGAATTGAAAAGATTGATGTTGAGACATATCAATGAACAGTGTTTGTTCATTCCTGTGATTTTGTTGTGGTGGTGTTTTTATGTTTCCCCTCTTCTGATTTACTGGTCTAGGATTATTTATTTCCCAGTTACCCAAATTAGGTACAATTTCCCAAAATGTGGTACATTTTGTGTTTTCTTGAATGTAGTTAACCCCTTTAGGTTCGAGTTTACCTTCTAGCACCTTCTGTAGTGCTGGATTTACAGATAGGCATTGCTTAAATTTAGTTTTATCATGAAATGTATTGTTTTCTCCATATATGGTTATTGAAATCTTTTCTGGGTATAGGGGTCTGGGGTGATATCTGTGATCTTTGAGCCTGCTCTCCATTGAAAAGACAGATGTTTTTCTAGTAGGTCTGCCTTTATGTTACTTGGTCTTTTTTCCCTTGCAGCTTTTAGTATTCTTTCTTTGTTTTATGTGTTTAGATTATTGTGAGTCAAGGGAGATTTTCTTTTCTGGTCCTGTCTATTTGGTTTTCTGTATGTTTCTTGTACCTTGATAGTTATCTCATTCTTTAAGTTAGGGAAATTTTCTTCTGTGATCTTGTTGAAAATATTTTCTTTGCCTTGATGTAGGTTTCTTTTCCTTCCTCTATGCCTGAAATAGACCATTTTAAAAGGAATTTAAGGGTAGAATTAAAGGGAGAGCCAGGCCCAAGAAAAAGAAATCATAAAATGAAAATTTTAGCCTGTTTAGAGTTGGAGGTAATTTTGTAAAACCTTAGGACCAAGATATTATGAGTATAGCAGAATGTTGTTAGGAGCTATTCAGAATGTTATAGATCCATGTCTTGTTCAGCCATCATCAGAGAGGTTCCTCTTGCAGTTGATGGGAACAAATATAGAGAGACATTTTTTTCTATTTTCTTTTTTAAATTAACTTATTTTTTCAAGTTACATGTTAATCAAAGTCCCTTCCCTCCTTCTCTCCAGGTCTCACCCTCCCTCTCTCCTCCTCATCTCCATCCTATCCTTCTCTTTGGGTGAGGGAAGTGCTCATTTATCAACTCTCCTCAGTTTATCAGTGACATGAGGGCTAAAAAGCTTCCTCTTTTACTGGGGCCTAATACTCCAGCCCAGCTAGAGTAATGTGTTCCACTAATCAGCAATAGGGTTCATGACTCACTGCTGGGTGGAGTTTTTCATAGGACGGTTATGTTAGGTTCATGTTTGTTTGGGTCTATGAGTTGTGGGATGGTTGTCTTGTGCTATATGATTATTATCCACTTCTGGGTATATACCATGTGTATCTTTCTCGGACTAGGTTAGCTCACTCAGAATGAGCTTTTCTAGTTCCATCCATTTGGTTGCAAATTGCAAGATTTCCTTGTTTCTGATAGTTGTATAGTATTACATTGTGTAAATGTACCACAGTATTTTTACCCAATCCAATCTTTGTTTGAAGGACATCTGAGTTTTTTCCAGTTTCTGGATATTATCAATAAAGCTGCTTTGAATATAGCTGAGCCAATGTCCTTGTGCTTTGGTGAAGAGTCTTTTGGATATATGCCCAGGAGTGGTATGGCTGGGTCTTGAGAGAACTATTCTCAATTTTCTAATAAGAGACCTTTCTTGACACAGCATGATTGACACATGAACTCACAGAGACTGTGGCAGCATGCGCATTCTCTGCACAGGTCTGAATCAAATTGGGTCCCAGTGTTTAGTGGGGAAGTAGAGAGAAACCCCCATCTCTAACCTAGAAGATATCTCCAGCTGATAACTACTCATAAAGGAACAATTCATTTTCTCCAATGGATTCGCACTGTGTATACAAACTACACTTAAGGCCAGGCCTATGCCCAGCAGTAGATGGTCTATATAAAACAAACTCAGTGGTATTTTTGCTGGGGGTTTTGTTTGTTTGTTTGGGGGATTTTTGTTTTTGTTTTGAGGGGATTATTTGTTTGTTTTGTTTTTGGTCTTGTCTCACATTTGGGCATGTGTTTTTAGCCTTATAAGTCTTTTGTATATTATGGTTTCTGATTTTGTTTATATGAGATTTCTATGTGTGCAAATGTGTGTCTAGCACCTGTGTGTACTTCTTGTGCTTTTTTGACTCTTTTTCTTCTGTTTGTATATTTTGTCTTGTTCTGCTTTATTTGTTTTTGTTTTATCCTATTTTATGTATTATTTTTTAGATGCCTGTTTGTTTTCTAATGAGAAAGAGAAAGAGAGGGCATGAATTTGGGTGGGTGGGG
>CAJQZJ010035045.1:608938-629753 GCA_907164525.1 Lophiomys imhausi | reverse complement strand
ACCTTTGTATACTGATACAAAATTAATATTATATTTGGCTAAATTGGTATTGATCATCGTATATTAATGCAAAATTAAGATTGTATAGGGCTACATACGTATTGATCTTTGTATACTGATACAAAATTAAGATTATATTTGGCCACAGTGGTATTGACCCTTGTATATTGATGTAAAATTAAGATTGTATTGGGCTACATCGGTATTGATCTTTGTATATTGACACAAAATTAAGATTATATTTGGCCACATTGGTATTGATCTTTGTATATTGATACAAAATTAAGGGTAACGCTTCTTAAAGGTATTGTTCGTAGTAATACTTAAAAATGAAATGTCAAGTTTTGACCTCTTGCTACCAACCGACATAAACTGTTTAGGATAATTAAGAAATGGAAACTAATAGTCATGAAAACGTGTCATTTTGTTAGTTACTATGACAGTCTATCACAGTTATTTTCTAAGCTACTCAGAAATCAAGTTGCTAAGAGACAAACAATATTTGCTTATCTAAATATAAGAGATAGATAGGGCATCTTCAAAAACCTCAAGAGATCTGCAGAATATGGCATTCAAAGATGTTTTCTTAACTTAAGATTTTTTGATATCGAGACATGTCAGCTCCTGACAGCGCCCCCTATTCTACTCCAAGTAGAAGATGAACATTGAAGAATCTCCAGTGGGAGATGATTGAATTGGTGGTAAGCCTTTCTCTTGGCAAGAAAAAACCCCTTGCTTCAACTGTAGACAGACTTCTGTACAAAAAGGACAAAACTTGGAAGCAGATAAGTCGACAGCCTAGCTCTGCCAAGACAGGGTAGGTAAGTCCTTCATAATTCCTGCTCTACAATCAATGTCTGTCAGAGAAACGGGGCCCAATGGCTGAAGACTGGTGCTGTAATGTATGGAGAGAAAATGGGAACTGTCCAGGCAGCCACTGGTATGTCATTTCTTAGTTTTGGAAGCTGCAGGCCCGGCACTTCCTATATAATCAGATATATTTATCCCTCTCAGGTCTCTGAGGTAGTTGAAGAATAGATAGCTAGAGTCTCATAGTTAAATTTTGAGTTGTTTAGGAATCAAGAGGGTGTTCTGGATCTAAGAAGATATTTTTAAAATTGTGAGGCAATGAATCTATATATTGCTATCTTAAAAAACTTGGTATAGCTCTGCCTCAGGACCCAGCCATACCACTTCTGGGTATACACCCAAATGCCTCTTCACAGAATCATAAGGAAGTTTCCTCATCTATGTTTATAGCAGCCTTATTTGTAATAGGTAGAAACTGGAAACAACCCAGATGTCCCTCAACTGAAGAATGGGTCAAAAAACTGTGGTACATCTATACAATGGAATATTATTCAGCTATCAGGAGCAATGAAATTATGTAATTTGCAGCCAAATGGATGGAACTAGAAAAGCTCATCCTGAGTGAACTAACCCAGACTCAGAAGGACACATATGGCATCTATTCACTTATAGTAGGATTTTAGCTATATAGTAGAAGGTATCGATACTACAACTAACACACCAAAGGGAACTTGGACATAGACTTCTTATTTTTAATTTTTATTCTTTATCTATTTTTATATATTAGTTATATTTTTTTCTATTTTTTAGTCTTTATTATCTATTGTATGCTTATTGGTTTGTTTGTTTAGTAGTTCTCTCTCCCGGCCAATGAGACACTTTTCATTGATGGTACTTCTTCGTAGATCCCCAGTGAATGAGGAGACTCTTGGCCCTCATACGACCTCTCAACTGACATGAGGGACTGTTATGTAGGGACACCCCACCCCAGAGAAATGGGATGGAAGTGTTAGGAGGTAAAGAAAAAAACGAAATGTGATGTTTCGGCCTTTTACTACTAATTGTCATAAACTGTTTAGGGTAATTAAGAAATGCAAATTAATGGTTATGCAAGCTGGTCATTCAGTTGGGTACTATGACAGCCTATTATAGTTACTTTCTAAGCTAATCAGAAATAAACCAGCAGGAGACAAGCAACATCTGCTTACCCTAATATAAGAGATAGATAGGGCCTTTTCAAAAACCTCAAGAGATCTGCAGAATATGGCATTCAAATATGTTTTCGTAACTTCAGATTTTTTTCTGTATCAAGACATATCAACTCCTGACAGCACCCCCTATTCTCCTCCAAGTAGAAGATGAGCATTGAAGAATCTCCAGTGGGAGATGATTGAATTAGTTGTAAGCCTATCTCTTGGTAGGAAAAGCCCCTTGCCCCAACTGTAGACAGAATGCTGTCCAAAAAGGACAAAACCCGGAAGCAGGTAAGTCGACAGCCTAGCTCTGCCAACACAGGGTAGGTAAGTCCTTCATAACCCCTGCTCTACAATCAATGTCTGTCAGATAAATGGGGCCAAACGACTGAAGATCGATGCTGTAATGTATGGAGAGAAAATGGGAACTGTCCAGGCAGCCACAGGTATGTCATTTCTTAGTTTGGGAAGCTGCAGGCCCTGCACTTCCTATATAATCAGATGTATTTATCCCTCTCAGGTCTCTGAGGTGGTTAAAGAACAGATAGCTAGAGTCTCATAATTTAATTTTGAGTTGTTTAGGAGTCAAGAGAGTGTTATAGATCTAAGAAGATACTTTTAAAATTGTGTTGCAAGTTAGTATGAATGTTGAGTCAGATACAGACCTTTAAACTCATGGAGATGTTTAGATAGTAGAATGTTAAAGTCAAGTACCAAATACATGTGGACTGGTCATTGGGAATGTACGTTAAGCCATATAACCCTCATAACTGTGGCCTAATTACCTCTGTTGTACTGTATTGTATTTGTTATTATAAGAGAAAGAGCCATTTGTTGGACTGAAAGGGAAAACTGTAGGGGGAAATAAGATATACCTTAAACTTAAAAGAAAAAAAAGGGAAGAGGATGGGGGGTTGAGGGTGGGAGGGTGGGACTGGAGGGGGAATAGGGAGGGGACTGCGATTGAGATGTAACTTGAAGAAATAAAAAATAAAGAAAAAAATAAAAATAATTGTGAGGCAAGTTAGTATGAAAGCTGAGTTAGATATAGAACTTTAAACTCATGGAGATGGTTAGATAGTAGAATGTTAAAGTCAGGTGCCAAATACATATGGACTGGACATTGGGAATGTATGCTAAGCCATATAACTCTTATAATTGTGGCCTATTTATTTCTGTTGTTTTGTATTGTATTTATAGTTATAAGAAAAAGAACCATTTTTTGGACTGAAAGGGAGAGCTGTTGGGGGGGGAAGAAATACCTTAAACTAAAAAAAAAAAGAAGGGAAGAGGATGGGGGGGTTGAGGGGGAGGAGGGTGGAAGGGTGGGACTGGAGGGGGGAGTAGGGAGGGGATTGTGATTGAGATGTAACTTGAAGAAATAAAAAATAAATTATTTAAAAAAAAAAGAAATGACAACTCAGACTTGGTAACCCTGAAAGTGCCACTTACAGAGCAGACACATCAGCACTGACTATGCTTTTAAAAAATTATTTATTAACTTATTCATTTTACATACTGATTGTATCTGCTCCCCCTCTTCTCCACCTGTTCCCATCCTCTTCCCCGTTTCCCCCCTCCCCTTCTCAGAAAATGGGACTGCCCCATCAACCCACCCCAGATCTTCAAGTCGCATCCAGACTAAGAGCATCCTCTTCCACTGAGGCCAGACAAGGCAGCCCAGGTATGATAAAGTGATCCACAAACAGGTATTAGAGTCCATGTCAGAGACAGTCCCCAATCTACTTGCTAGGGGATCCACATGAAGACCAAGCTGCTTATCAGCTATATATGTGTAGGGGGCCTAGATCCAGACCATACATGCTTTTTTGGTTGGTGCTTCGGTCTCTGTAAGCCCCCAGGGGCCTAGGTTAATTGACTCTGTTGATCTTCTTGTGAAGTTCTTATCCCCTCAGGGTCTCTCTAGTTTTCTTCCTGCTCTTCTACAAGACGTGCTGAGCTCCACCTAGTATTGATTATTTGGTATCTTGAATCATGTCACACCTCTGTTCAAAATTCTTGTGCTCTCTCATAACATGCAAAATAGTGTGTGGCTCACTGACTGGCTTATTGCAGCTAAAAATAAACTTTCTGACTTTATATTTGTATTAGTCGGAATTCTCTAGAGTCATGGAACTTATAGAATTAATATATAGTTATTATATTTAACTTACTGTCATGACTTACAGGCTGCAGTCTAGCTAATCCAACAATGGCTGGCAGTGAATGGTAAATTCAAAAATCCAGTAGCTGCTCAGTCCACGAGGCTGAATTTCTCATCTGGTCTTCAGTATATGCCAGAACTCTGAAAAAGTAGGCTCCAATGCCAGTGAAGAAATGGATGTGTTAGCAAGGCAAAGGCAAGAAAAGAGCATAAACTTCCTTCTTCTATTTCTTTATATGAGCTTCTAGCAAAAGGTGTGGCTCAGATTAAAAGCATGTGTCTTCCACCCTCAGGATGAAGATCAAAGGTGTGTGTTTCCTACCTCAAAGGTTGAGACTAGAACTGGATTCACCTACTTCAAACCAAGCAAAACAAATCTCTCATAAGTGTGCCCTTCATTTCTGGAGTGTAGTTCACGCCAGATGTAGTTAAGCTGACAATCAAGAGTAGCCATTACAAACATTATTTCCACTCTTTTCTCTGTACCTCTTTATACTTGAGGAAAGTTGAACTTTGATATGTTTGCATTGCTAGGGACTAAGCCCATGGTCTCATATATGCTGGTGAGGCACTGTACCATTGAGCTACATTCAAATCCCTGCACACAATTTTTGGTTTCATAACCCTTGATCAGAATAAAATAAATAAAATACAAATTACAAATCAATATAAAAAATTTTTGTTGAGACCTGCTATAGCTTTTAGCATGACTGCAGTAATTTTTGTCTTCAGGTTCCATTTTGTTATAAGAAAAATTACTCATACTTTGTTACTTTGTTACCTTGATATTCTGAGGAGTCCCCAGCTACAGCTCCACTTGGGACCAATTAAATTAAAGGTCAGTTAGAAATGCTTTGTCTAGCTAGTCAAAACGATGTAATGTTGCCATCCCCTTGCTTCCTGTATGTGGTTACCTGATTGTTATGTGGTCATGGTTTGTTTCATACACAAACCTGGTTGCTACCTGGATGCTGTTAGTTTTCTATACCTGGTTACCTGATTATTTCCTTGATGTTGTTTTTCTTATAAAAAGCCTACCTTGGAAGTAGACTGATGTCATAGTCAGGCTGTGACCCTGGTCATGCTGGCCATGATCAGTATTAGGGTGTGAATTCAATAAACCGTCAATATCTGACTGAGATCGGTGACTGAGTGGTTTGTGCAGCTATTCTTGGACTATAACAAGATTAACAAATTTAGTGCTGAAGAGATGGCTCAGGGATTTTACATGGAATCTGTAATCAGAGTCTCCTATCAAACTGGATCTCAAGGCAAGATGGACCCTGTGTCAGACTGGAGAAAGGGAGTTGGAGAGATGAATCAGTAGTTAAAAATCTCTTGTTTTCTTGCATAAGATCCAAGTTCAACTGCTAGCACTGACATAGTACACAAACAGACATACAAGCAAAACACTCAGATGCATAAAATAAAATAAATTGAATCTAGACTTTTTAAAAACATTGAAAGAACCAATACCATTTTTCTTATGTTATGTCATAAAATAGAAGAGGATATTTTTACACACTCATTATAAAAAAGCCCTAGAAAGAAAAAAAGCACAACAGAAAAAGAAAGTTACAGACTTTGATGAACATAGTTGTAGACATCCCTCAAACAATCTAGGAAAAATAAATTCAGCCTCAGATTTCAAAAGAAAGCTTCACTGAATAAGAGTCGTTTACACATTAGAATGCATAGGCTTTAATCAGTTCCGACTCCTTGTCTTGTCCTCCTTAAATGAGTGTTAAAAATAGATTCAGCTTGTATAAAGGTCTATGTGTGTTTCTATAAACAATGGCCATATTACCAAAAGCAACCTACAAGTTCAAATCAATCCTCATCAAACTCCCAGTGGCATTCGATACAGAACTAGACAAAGCAATCCTAAAATTAATATAGGAAGTACAAAAATAACTTTAAGTAACCAGGACAGCCAGGCGTGATGATGCACACCTTTAATCCCAGCACTCAGGAGGAAGTGGCAGGCGAATCTCTGTGAGTTCAAGGCCAGCCTGGTCTACAAAGTGAATCTAGGACAGCCAGGGGTATTACACAGAGAAATTCTGTCTCAAAAACAAACAAACAAAAAACTCCTTAGCAGAAAGTGCAATTCTGGAGGTATCACAATACTTGATCTTGAACTGATAAGCCATATATCAACAAAACTAGTATATGCTGGCCACATCACTGTATGTGAGGGGGTGCAGTAAACAAACCTCTGAAATGACCTCTCCATAGTATGGTTAAGTGGAAGGTTTTTGTGTTAATAAGAGAGAGAGAACATTAGAGGTATCTAGAAGAGTCCAGAACACTCAGGGAAAAAAAAGCAGGCTTGACATGACCAGGCTGTCTTTGAGAGAGAGGAAAACAACAGCAGCAGAGGAAAAGTCCTTACTATTTGAAAGAAAAAAAAAACAGGTATCTGGGGAGATGAGAAGGGCTACACTTCTGTGTGGAGGCTCTGAAATGTACAAGTTTTTTGAGTGAAGGAGCCTGGAGACTTGCATTGGCTTTAATATGCAACCACAAGTAGCCACATGTCCCTTCTGCCAGAGGTAAGGAAATTGTTTTTTTGAAGATGGGAAATTGTTTCACAAGTTCCCAAGGAATGTTGGCCTTTAAGTAACTACCAGAAATACTCCTGTAGTCAAACTTGAGTTCATTTATAGATATCTGTACTGCCTGAGACCTAACAGTCACAAAATATTCCTGTACACCAAGGGAATAGAATACAGGACTCAGAAATAAAACAACATAATTTAAGCTACCTAAATTTTAACAAATGTATCTTAGGTTTTCTATTGCTGGAAAAAAAAAAAAAAGAGACATGATGACCAAAAAAACTTAGATAGGAAAGGGTTCATTTCAGCTTGTAGTTGGAGTTCATAATGAAGGGACGATAAGGAAGACACCCAGGCAGGACTATAGAATCAGAAACTGAAGCAGAGGCCATGGAAGAATGCTCCTTACTGCCTTGCTCCTCATGGTTTCTCTCAGTCTCTTTTTTTTATATCACTCAGGGCCTTTCATGGATGGCACTACTCTTAGAGGACTGAGCTTCTCACAGAAATCATTAATCAAAAATATGTCTTGCAGACTCACCTCACCCACTGATGGAGGCAATTTCACAACTGAGGCTCCTCTTTCTGGACAATACTGGCTTTTGTCAATTTTTCAAATAATCATCCAGAACAGTGAGAAAATATGCACTGGAAAAAACATAGCTTCTTTAGCAAGTAGTACTTGGTCTTATTGTCAAGTTATATATCATTGGCAATGGCGTGTAATTCTTGGGGGCGGGGGTGGGTTATGTGATTCATTTGGTCAAGAACTCAAAGAGAGGTAACCCATTCCTAGTATTGTGGTCTCCATCTGTTAGCATGAGTGTCTAGTCAGAATATTGCTATCTCCCCTACCTTTATTGTATTAAAACTCTTTATCTGTGTGTGTATTTTAAGGAGCGTCTACAGCAGTAAGTTTCCATATGGCTTTTTCAAAAGGTATATAGTGTTAGGTAACCCTCCCCATCCGCATTTCTTCCTCTGTCCTATACTCCCATTCCCCGTCCCATCCAATCCAATCCTTTCTGTTCTATTATTACCTTTCCCCCTTTTAAATCACTATATTCTATGCTCCTTTCCTTGAAAGATCCTCTTCTAGCCTATGGTCCCCTAGTAGTTACCTAACTTCTCTTGAAAGAAAATACAAATATCTAAAGAACCAAAGCTAAAACACACATATGAGGGAAAATATGCAATGTTTATCTTTCTGGGTCTGAATGATTGTTTCCAGTTCCCTCCTCCATTTCCCTAATGTTTCATGATTTCATTTTTCTGAACATCTGAATAATGCCTCATCGTATAAATGTGCTGCAATCTCATTATCTATTCTTTTGTTGCTGGAAATCTAGGATGTTTCCATTTCCTAGCTATTGTGAATAAAGCAGCAATGAACACTGGAGAGCAAGTGGCTCTGTAATAATAGAGTCCCTCTGGCTGAAGACACCAAGTACTTTGTTCACAGAACATGGAGAAATGCAGTTGCTACTCACCTGGAGACTTGGTCTTTACTGGCTAGCTTTCATAGTGCCAGAAGGTGATGCTACGCGTGCTACTGAGAAAAAAAAAATCATCAATCTCACCTAGCTCTGAAACCCATGAACAACAATAAAAACTGGCCTGACGAGATACACCTACTGGTACAAGAGTAGCACAAATGTCATGGGAGTAACAAATCACTTTCTGACCTTTTTTTGCATCTAAGACCTGCTTCATGAGATGAAACCCATTCCTAGTACTGTTAAAAGACCAAGAACCTGAAGCTAGACAGGCCCTAAGGGAAAACCTACTACTATTATTATGTTAAATGTGTATAGTATTATACCCATAGTTCAATGCATCTCTCAACCCTCAGCAAAGAAGCTTCTTGAAGTGTTACCAAACTTTTAAAAATCATTATTTATTTATTTACTAACAATATTCACTTATAACAAATACCAACAATTTCTTAACTATTAACCCTACAAATTCCCACAACCCATTTAACCTAACCACTAATCCTATTGATAATTATTTTCCTAACCTTTTAGAAGGATACAGTCTCTGGGGCAGGTCCTCAGTCATCAGGAACACACTTTCTGTAGTAGACCCTTAAAAGCACTTGGTAGTCCTTTTTTTTTTTCTGGAATAACTCAGATGTAGATCTGTCAGGGTAAATTGCAGTCTCACCTTAAATAAGGCCTGATGCTTTCTTCTCTCTGGGAGACCCCAGTCATCTGTAGGCCAACTTATTTCTTTCTCTGCCACTCTGCCTCAGTCCTTAACGCTGGCCACAGTTTCCTTTAGGCCTCTGTTCCGACAGGTCAAGCCCCTCTAGGCAAAAGTTGAGCCACAGGGTTTAGTCCTTGGCCTTTTGCTGTCTTGCTGAGGTTTTCTTTACTCACCAGCTTCTTTCTGCCTCAGGGAGATCTGGCCATCAAATGATGGTCAGCACTTTTTCCAGCAGGGCTCTCGGAGCTCTCTAGCATCAGGGGCCTCTATTTGTTTTATGGGGCTCCATGCACTGTCCTTAAATAGGAGGAACTCTGTTTCAGCTTAATGTGGGCTCTGCCCACTTAGCAGCTGAAAATAATGCCAGGCCAAATACTTTGTTTCTTTGTCCATTAAGTCTTTCCTGTTTTTCCTGGCTTCAACCTTGTTTTTCAGTCCATTAAGTCTCCTGTTTGTTTCCTGTTTTCACCTGACTTCATCCTTGTTTTTCTACAAGCTGATAAGCTAATCGCTCACAGCCAAGTTGATCTTCATGCCCCGAATTAAGAGACTGTATATATTCTAAATCTAAATTAATCTAACTCCCTATATTGAAGTAGTCAGGAGTTAGCATAGAGACTCTCAAGTGGTCAATGTGTAGAAAATAAGAGACTATAGAATGCTCAGTGCAAAATGTGAAGTCTATATCACACCCCTTCCTACCAAGCCTCAAGTGTTGATTACACATAACTATTAATTTAAAACTTCCAAATACAAGAGCTGGTGAACCATTCTCAGAATGCAAAGGAATTAGGAAAGCAAAGCATTAAAATCAGTCACTAGTTATGTAACAATGGAACATGATGGGTCATTTTTGTGTCACCACATAAGAACTTATGTATCAGTGGCATATTATCAAAGGCTATTCACCTAATGGTAACTTTGCTTTAAATTTTTCATAATCTTAACCATTGCTTTTTTATATATGTTGTTTTGGGTTTGTTGAGTAGAGGGAATATTAAGATTGAATTGAAAGGACTAGAAAGCTTAGTGGCTAAGAGTATTTACTACTCATACAGAGGACCTGGATTTAGTTCTCATCACCTCAAACTCCTGTAAATCCAGCTCTTGGGAATCCAAAGCCATCTTCTGATCTCAGAAGTACTACATGCATGTGGTGAACATGCAAGAAAAGCACTAAACTCATAAAATAAAAATAAAATCTTTTAAAAAGAACAAATCAAAGATTTATCAATCTTTTTTGTTTTTGTTTTTTTTTCCTTTTTATTTTATTTCTTCAAGTTACATCTCAATCGCAGTCCCCTCCCTATTCCCCCTCCAGTCCCACCCTCCCACCCTCAACCCCCCATCCTCTTCCCTTTTTTTTCTTTTAAGTTTAAGGTATATCTTATTTCCCCCTACAGTTTCCCCTTTCAGTCCAACAAATGGCTCTTTCTCTTATAATAATAAATACAATACAAAACAACAGAGGTAATTAGGCCACAGTTATGAGGGTTATATGGCTTAGCATACATTCCCAATGTCCAGTCCATATGTATTTGGTACCTGATTTTAACATTCTACTATCTAACCATCTCCATGAGTTTAAAGTTCTATATCTAACTCAACATTCATACTAACTTGCAACACAATTTTAAAAGTATCTTCTTAGATCTATAACACTCTCTTGACTCCTAAACAACTCAAAATTAAATTATGAGACTCTAGCTATCTGTTCTTCAACCACCTCAGAGACCTGAGAGGGATAAATACATCTGATTATATAGGAAGTGCAGGGCCTGCAGCTTCCCAAACTAAGAAATGACATACCTGTGGCTGCCTGGACAGTTCCCATTTTCTCTCCATACATTACAGCATCGATCTTCAGTCATTTGGCCCCGTTTCTCTGACAGACATTGATTGTAGAGCAGGGGTTATGAAGGACTTACCTACCCTGTCTTGGCAGAGCTAGGCTGTCGACTTACCTGCTTCCGGGTTTTGTCCTTTTTGGATAGCATTCTGTCTACAGTTGGGGCAAGGGGCTTTTCCTACCAAGAGATAGGCTTGCGACTAATTCAATCATCTCCCACTGGAGATTCTTCGATGCTCATCTTCTACTTGGACAAATCAAAGATTTATCAATCTTTTAATGCAAATTTTTATGGAAAATCTAATTCTAACAACATGTATTTTTAAAAAAGGGGAACAAGAGGGTAGAGAGATTGCTCACTAGTTAAGAGTACTGGCTGCTCTTCCAGAGGACCCAGGTTCAGTTCTCAGCACCCAAATAGCATCTCACAACCATCTGTAATTCCAGTTCCAGGGGATCTCATACCCTCTTCTGGACTTCGTGGGCAATTTACACATGTTGCATAAACATACATTTCAGCAAAGCACCCACACACATAAAATGAACAAAGTGTTAAAAATTATAAAAGGAAATGATATAAAGAACTAAACTTAGCTAACCTTATTGAGTAGAGCTGAAGGATATGACTAATAATGTATGCTGAATAAGCAGTCATGTGCCATTGCAGGAGCTACTAATAGGAAAAAAAAATTGAAGAGCAAACTGTTAAAGTAAGACTGATAAAGAATTACAAAAATCTAATGCAAAAGTTAGTGGAATGTAACTTTTGAAATAAAGTGACTATGTTCTGACTATTAATCAAAGGCTAGAATAAGATGTAACAACTGAAATTTAATGCCATATATAGGGAGCTGCATATCTTCTAAAACTTTGAAGTTATATACTGGGTACCTGTATGTCTTCAGGATATTTATTTTGTTCAATAATAAAACTATCAGATTCCAAATGTTTGAATTGATATTTCTTTTAAGGCTCTTTTCTAATTTTATAGCAATTGAGAGGTCTGAAGGGCAGTTGACAGTTGATCTGTAATGTTGAGAGTAAGGAGCTAAAGAAACGAATATTTGCTTTATCTGGTTATATTGAATTAATAAAGCAATCACATTGTTATCCCTTTAGTACAATAAAGAATTTGGAAATGTAAGAGTGTTGTGCAATGACTGCTTTTCCGGACATGTTAGCTGACATTAGCTTGCTCATTTATTAGAGGTAAGCCGATGACTGAGCTCACTGGACATTTCTATGTTGTTTGCACCTTTAACCTCTGGAAATTTCCACAGCTTTTCCTGTAATTAATCCTACCCAAGGCCCCTCTTTCCTAAAAAGGCACTACAAGGTACCCCCTGCCAGGTACAGCTACCAGGGTAAATAACAGATGAAGCAGGGGAAGAGTTCAGAGGAGACATTTGCAGGTCTCTGCAGGGAGTCCAGGCAATGGAAACTCAAAGCATTTGCCTATCCAATGGTATAAACTGTTCTTCAGAATGGGTTCCCTGCTGCTGTGCTTGGCAGGTAAGCAGGAGAGGCCAACATTGAAGGGCAAATTGGAATTGATTATCATTTCAGTTCATTTAATTATGCCTCATTTCAGCTGGGTCAGGAATGTCAATCTCTCTGACAGTCTCTTTGTCCTCTACCTTGAACATGCAGAATTTTAAAAAATGACATGGTCAAGAAAACAATAAAAAAATAGCAATCTTCATGAAGTATCTAGTATGCCCTCCAAAGACTTACACTTTTTTTTTTTTTTTTTTTTTTAGCATTCAGTCTGTGTCAACACATTAGATAAATCTATTAAATGAAAGGTGTGGAACAACATGGATTTGGACTTGGTATCTACAATTGAGATTTATATTTATTACAATAGGTTACAGGCTGTGGGCCAGCTAGTCTAACAATGACTGACTACCAGGAGAAGGTCCAAAAATCCAGTAGTTGTTATGAGGCTGGATGTCTCAGCCAGTTTTCAGTATATGCCAGAACCCTGAAGATGTAGGTTCTAATGCCAGTGAAGGAATGGACCTGCTGCTCACAAGGCAAGAGCAAGGAAGCACGGAGAATGAGTTTCCTTCTTCTTTGTCCTTTATAGAGTCTTCTATCAGAAGGTGTGGTCCAGACTAAAGGTGTTCCATCCCACCTCAAAGATCCAGAATAGAAGCATATCTTCCCAATTCAAATGATTTAATTAAGAAAAAAACCTTCACAAGTGTACCCTGCCATTTGGAATTTAGTTAATTCCAGAATAGCCATCACAGACAGGTTGGTTGAGCAGGGCTATAACCAGGTAAATTATTTCATATGCCACACTTTTGTTTTCTAATAAATACTGTCTGATCGTGTTGTTGGAGAGTAGTGGGAACCCTCTCTTCGTTAATTCTTTGAAAATTTCATATAATATATCTTATTCTCACTCACCTCTCCTCTCAACTCCTTCAATTCCCTCTTCCTCTCTACTCTTCCAGTTTGTTTCCTCATTTTGTTGTTGTTGTTTTACAGCAAAGGTCCAGATCCTCAGGTTCTTACACTACCCCACCACTTTCATTGTGTTTAGTGAGCCTTAGGTGTAGATGTTGAGTCGTAGAGGGAACAATTGGGGATGGGCTGTCCACTATGAGTTATTCTCTGCATTTTGGCCAGTTGTGACTTTCTGTAGTGGGTTTCTGCTGCAAAAGGAAGTTTCATTGATTAGAAATGAGAACTAGAGGCTTCTATGGGTATAAAGATGTGTATTTAGAATGTAATTACTAATTATGCTGGTTTTTTTTCCTTTTTTAATATTTATTACTTCAGGTAACATCTTCATCACAGTGTCCTCTCTCCAACCCTCCCAGCCCCACTCTCCCACCTTCTACCCCCTATGCCTTCCATCCCACTCCTCTAGAGTGGAGTGTCCCTACATATCAGTCCCCTGCCCCAGTTCAGCAGTCATATGAGGGCCAAGAGCCTCCTCATACACTGGGGGCCTACAAGGCAGCCCCACTAAGGCAAAGTGTCTCACTGACAGGAAAAAAGTCTATGTTCACATTCCCTTTGGTGCATTCATTGTAGTATAGTTGTCCTGTACTATATGGCTAAAATATGATTGTATGTGAATAGATGCCATGTGCATCCTTCTGAGTCTGGGTTAGCTCACTCAAGATGAGCTTCTCTTGTTCCATCCATTTGGCTGCAAATTGCATGATTTCGTTGTTTCTGATGACTGAGTAGTATTCCATTGTGTAGATGTACCACATTGTGTAGATGTTTGGTTTTTGTTTTTTTTTTTTTAATCCATTCCTCAGTTGAGGGACATCTGGGTTGTTTCCACTTTCTAGCTATTACAAATAAAGCTGCTACGAACATAGATGAGGAAATGTCCTTGTGGTTTGGTGAGGAATCATTTGGATGTGTACCCAGAATTGGTATGGCTGGGGCTGGTTTTAACAGGTCTTGTTATCCATGTTTTACAGACGTAGGAGCTGAGACCCAAAAAAGTACAAGAATTTGGCTGAGAGTAAAAGCTAAAAATAAGCCCAGATATCTCCATCTCTATTAGATGCCTCTCGATATGGTTACATATTAGAGTCTATGAGAGAGGATTTTAAAGATTCAGATTGAGGGCTGGAGCGATGGCTCTGTGGCTAAGAGCACTTGCTGTTCTTCTAGAGGACCTGGGTTCGCTTCCTAGCACCTGTGTATGGCAGACCACAATCGCCTGTAACTCCAGCTCCAGGGTATCCAATGCTCTCTTCCGGCCTCCATGGGCACCTGTACACATGTGGCATTTACACAATACACATAAATAAAAATTAAATTAGTTATTAATTAAATTTTAAATTATATAATTTATTATATAATTAAAAGTTAAAAATAAATTCAGATGCCCCAGATTTGTACTGAAATCATCCAAGTCAGAAAGAATATACAGGGTATGTAGACTCCTCAGGCACTAGCAATTTTTCTTTTTATGTTTTTCCTTTTTATTTTGAGTTTATTACATTTACTTATTTACTATTTACTCTTCGTAAATTTTATGCCTGTATACAATATATCTCGATCATATCTACCCCTGCTCCTTCCCTTCAACACTCCTCTATGCTCCTTCCAACACAAGTTCATATCCTTTATTGTTTTTAATAAAGATGTATGTAAAATACTTCTTAGATATTTGTAATGTAACCTTTGCAAAACTTCTTTTTCTACTACATATATTTCCCCCAAATTTTTCATCACAAAAATTACTTAAGGTGGCCATGAATATAATTTTTTATTCTATTTTCCCAGATATTCTAATTTAGTCAATGCAACTGGGACCTGTCAGGTCCTACTGTTAATAAACACCACAGGTCACTCTTGTGATGAGGAAAGATTTGAGGAACACCGGCGGACACTAATACCTAGTATCTTAGTTTCTCCTAGTACCTGTCCTGAACATGTTCAGTACAGGTTTTCTTCCTACAAAGAAACTTTATCTCTACAAAAGAAAGCAGATAAAACTTTTCTGTGATGTTTGTCAAAAAGTAGTTTTTCTTTCTGCCAAATTAATATTCAAAATAGTATCAGCTCATCCTTCTCAGAATTTCCTATGCTGGATATCCTGTTCTCAGAAATGAACAAATCTTCTTCAGCTCATTGGCATAGCACAGCAATGACTGTGACTAATAGAAGTTTGTCTCCCTCTGGTGCCCTATCTATATCAGTGTTAAGAAACAGGGATGGGTTCTTTTCCAGTTCACTCTTTCTTTTCTGTATAAACCCATAGTAAATGCATCAAAGATTGAAGCCTTAATGTCTGCTTCATTCTAAAAGAAATATCTTAAAGGACCTCAAGAGTGGGACAGCTAGCAAAAATAAAGAAGACCGGCAGAGTAAACTAATTTGGATCCATGGAGGCTCACAGAGATTGAACCTCCAACCAAAGAGTATGCATGGGCTGAACCTAGGTACCTATATATATGTAGCAGATGTGCAGCTTGGTCTTCATGTGGATCCCCTAACAATTAGAGCAGGGACTGTCTCTGATTCTGTTGCCTGCCTTTTGATCCTTTCCCCCATTTGTCTGGCCAAAGTGGGAGAGGATGCTTAGTCCTGCTTCAAACTGATGTGCCAGGGTGGACTGGTACCGATGGGGGCCTCCCCTTCTCTGAGAATAAGGGATGGGAGAATGGGGGGAAGGGGTGGGAGGGTGGGACTGGGAGGAGAGGAGGGAGAGGGCTTCGATCAGGCTATAAAGTGAATTTTAAAAAAAGAGTTACTATGGTCATGGTGGTTCTTCACAGTAATAAGAAACCCTAACTAAGACAATCACTGATATAATTGGTCTTCAAACTAACATGAGAGAAAACAAAAGTTGTTTTATAATAATTTCCCTACAACAGTGAGGATGGACTTAACCTTCTTGTAGCACTGGTCTCATAACCCCATATCACCCCCTCTCTATATAAAAGACAAAGGTGTTGTGTCACTGGGACGTGAGATAGGTGTGTGAATGTTAGTTTTAAAGTTTATCTATCATAAAATTTCTACCAAACACCTCCAAAGAATAGTTAACTAAATGATTGTTCATTCTGTACATATTAAAAACAAATAATTTTGCTCTCTGGGCTATATTAGATATATTTTCTTTGATACATGATATACTTTGATGAATATCACACTTTTTAAACCTCAATTTGTTGCTGTGTCATTTAGGTCAACTTCTCTAAAAGAGAAGATTGTGTAAGGAAGAGAATAAACATCTGTTCATTCCCGTAGGGCACCTCTGACAAACAAAAGAAATGATCCCATCAAATTCTAGGCTAGTGAACTAGTGAGTTTAGAAGGGTTCCTTTCAGGTGCATAGGAAATGGATTACTTGCAAGAGAAATGTGCATCTGAAACATCAAAAATCCCACTCCAGCGTAAGTGACAACATGAAAGCTTCCTCTATAGAGGTCCCTATCCAACTTGCAGGAACTTCTGTGGAAGAATCTCTTCTCCCTCAGCAACTGTTCACTGTTTCTAAAACTTGGGAAAAGGCCTTGTGTAACCTAAGTTTTTAATTATTATTTAACACTTATTTATTTATTACTATATTCACTTATAACAAACACCAACAATTTCTTAACTATTAATCCTATAAATTCCTACAACCCCTTTAACCAACCTATCTGCTAAACCTATTGATAATTATTTTTCTAACCTTTTAGAAGGATACAGTCTCTGGGGCAGGTCCTCAGTCGTCAGGAACACAGTCTTTATTGTAGATTCTTTAACACACTTAGCAGTCCTTTTTCTGGAATATATCAGATGTAGGTTCGTCAGGGTAAGTTGGTTATTGCAGTCTCACTTTAAATAAGGCTTTATGCTTTCTTCTCTCTGGGAGACCCCAGCCCCTTCGCATCAGCAACTCTGTCTCTGTACCTCAGACTCCTTAAAGAAAGGCACAGTTTTCTTTAGTCCACTGTTCAGACAGATCAAACCCCTCTAGGCAAAAGCTGAGCCACAGAGTTTAGTCCTTGGCCTTTTGGTGTCTTGCTCAGGCTTTCTTTGCTCACCAGCTTCTTTCTGCCTCAGGGAGATCTGGCCATCAAATGATGGCCAGCACTTTTTTCAGCAGGACTCTCAGAGCTCTCTAGCATCAGGGGCCTCTTCTTTTTTATGGGGCTCCATGCACTGTCCTTGAATAGGAGGACCTCTGTTTGAGCTTAATTTGAGCTCTGCCCACTTAGCAGCTGAAAACAATGCCAGGCCAGATACTTTGTTTCTTTAAGTCCATTAAGTCTTTCCTGTTTTCCTGACTTCAACCTTGTTTTTCGGTCCATTAAATGTTTCCTGTTTTTCCTGACTTCAACCTTGTTTTTCAGTCCATTAAATCTTTCCTGTTTTTCCTGGCTTCAACCTTGTTTTTCAGTACATTACATCTCCTGTTTATTTCCTGTTTTCACCTGACTTCATCCTTGTTTTTCCACAAGCTGATTAGCTAAATCGCTCACAGTCAAGTTGATCTTCATGCCCTGAATTAAGAGACTGTATCAGAAACCCCTAGATATTTTCTAAATCTAATTTAATTATTCTAACTCCCTACAACCGTGTGAGTGCTGTAACTTTCTGAACCTAATAGTAATAATAATAAGTCTTATAATTTTATGAGGCTCACTCCCCTTTCCTGGAGGGAAAATTTCAATTTGGAGGGAATAGACACATAAGACCTCCTCCTCTAGCTCTGTACAGTCTTTCTATCTTTCTTTTATAATGTTTCCATGACCCTTGAAGGGCTACTGCAGACACATAATTGTTTTCTTCCATTTATGGCTGAGCATTGAGCCACTATGCCATAGCAACAGCCAGTTCTCATCAGCTCTACCGAGTATGAGTCATTGCCCACTGTGGAAAAGAACTTTCCCTCCAAGACCAAAACTGACAACAGAAGCAATCTATGAGAATTACATTAATATTTAGAGACAATGTGACAGGCACAGCATACTTGCTCAATAAAAAAGCCCTCTCTTACTCACAGGGGTCTATAATGACCTGTATACAATGAGAAAGTAGTTGGTGACATCACAGCAGTCGTGTCAGTACTACACCAATGGACACATCATACCTGATATGTTGGTAGTATAACATGCACAGTCTATAATTGACCAGGGCTGTTGGTGACAGTTCTGATGTTATAACTTATGCATAGCATTTTCTGGGACTACAAAAAACTGGTTATCAGGGAAGGAGCTTCCACCTCAGTCCTAACTTGAATTTCTGAAACCATGTCATCAAAATACATGGTTTTCAGAAATAAGGACTTACCATCCAGTTCTGACATACAACTAAGAGCAATGTTTGTTGAGGAGGGGTGTTTAGGAGCCTCCATAACCAACAACTAATGGGTAGGCAGCCCACATCTGAAACTGGGATGTTTGTTCAATCTTATGGCTCCTGGAAGTGCCAGCTTCCATCCAAGTAGGGAATACCATACTTGGTATATTCATACCTTTTAACCACGATTTTTACTGTTATTCCAGATGTTTCTTTAAATTTGTAAGACACTCAAGGTTGGTAGTATACAAAACTTTCCTATGGAGAGTAGATATGATCTCTGAAGGCACATCTCTGTCCATCCCAACAAAATACCGGGTCTGTGATTCAACAACTAAAACATAGTAAGATGTTAGCAAGGTCTAAAACAGCATGAAACTATCCCATTACCTGTATGAATTGTTTCCATCAAAAGGCCAATGCTGAGTATAACAGTGTGGATTGAGAATATTACTTTATTTAGTTCTGGGCAATTGGTAGTCTTTTTTCCACAAGCCATTCCGCTTCCTTGTCCTGAAGCACTTCCGGGGGGGCTGCTGAACAGAGCACTAGCCTCAATGGGCTCTGTTGGACAGAGTCACACTGCTCTGCTCAGCTCAGAGCCATCCAGTTCTGACATACAACTAAGAGCAATGTTTGTGCGCTTGTGAAGCAAAGCTGTGCGCTTGTCTGCTACATCCACTGCTGCAGCCAGATCCTGAGTTCTGACAAGCACCATGCCAGCATCAAAGGTCATTACATCTTCTGTTGGCTATATTCAACTGCTTAAAGCACCCCGGGATGGGTGAACCAATTCGAACCCCAGTATATTTTCTCACAGAGAAAAATATACACAGCATATTCTAGGGAGTATACCCGCTGAACTCATAGGGCAAGCTTAACCTTTCTCACCTGGGCTCTGTCATTCATGCTTTCTTCACCTCTTTGGTAAACTGTTCGTTGGGCTTAAGCCTCCTAAAGGTTCATAACCACAGCATTTTGTTTTCTGTCTTTTTTCCATGTAGGAACTCCAGCTCAACATAAATGTCACATTTGTTTTCAAATGATCCTGATAGTCCCTCCTGTCTGCCTTCCATAGTTTATGTATTCCTTTCCATAGTTTACCTATGCCTTAGCCCCTTATGAACACTCTATGCCAGTCTAAACCGTTCATATCTGCTGCAGTCTTTTCCACTGTGTAATGGACATACCCCATTGAAGCTCCATACCAGTCCTGAGGTCCTTGCTGGATTAACTTCTTTCTTGGTGCTCCTGTGAACACATTTCTATCAGGCCTACAGAAATCAAACAACATCTCTAACATGCTCAATTTTTTTCAGTAATGCCTGCCTTTCCTGTTCTGGTTTGCAGTCCTAGTATTCATGGGGACCATATCTGACATCAAAGTAGTGTTCCTAATGGCTCTACGAGCCAGTTTTTTTTTCTTTTACTGTTTTTTTTTAGGTAATTTTAAAAATTAATTCAATGTACATCACCATTGTAGCCTCCTTCCTCCCCTCCTCTGGGTCCTTCCCTCCCCCCCCCCCTATCATCCCACCCCAGCACATCAAGTTGTATCCTCTTCCTTTGAGGCCATACGGGCCAGTTCTTTAGGGCTGATTTGCCTTGTATTCACTGCCTCAGGCTATGAACCTTTTTCTCAAGAAGGTATTGGTGACCATGTTACTCAGCTTCTCCACTTATGCTGTGCTTACCATGATCCTATCTGCCTCCTTGTCCCACAGTCTCATGAGGAAGGATATGAGAGGCTCATTCAGTGCTTGCTTTAAAGCCTTTTCCAAATGCAAGCCATTCGTTGTCATATTATCCCTTGATTGTCATAGTATTTTATTATGCACTGATCCATTACAATGACCCCCGTTTGTATATTGAATAGTGCATTTTCCCCACTTCTGTACAAAACTTTGGACCCATGGAGTAACTTCTGCCACTTCTGCCTTGCTCACTTCCTCATCACTGTGTGCTTCCTCCCATTGGTTCCTAGTTTTGCATCTCAGAAAGTGCTGTTTAGCATGGAACATTTTTTTATTCTTTTCCTCACCCATTCCAGCTATAGGAAATGGCCATGAACACCTCTACTTCATCCTTTTTTCCCACATGTCATGCTATTTCAGAGGCCAATGAAGAGGACAACATCTGTACATCATTTTTAAATGCAATTCCTCACTTATAAGGTCATGTTATTTCAGGATAGATAGCTAAGCCTCAGTTGCCTGTCTTACCATTTATAGCAAAAAACAAAAACAAAAACAAAACA
>CAJQZJ010035045.1:588685-608928 GCA_907164525.1 Lophiomys imhausi | reverse complement strand
TGCCTGTCTTACCATTTATAGCAAAAAACAAAAACAAAAACAAAACATGTGACAAATGGCACAATTGACTCAGGATCACATCCTATATATGGTACTTTCAAGGAATGAAATATTCACTAGTCTGTCAGTCACGTGGGGTGTATCCTTGCACTCATGTGGTAGACACCATTAGCCAAGGTGGTACATTTTATGACCCTGCATCAGTGGTAGTATATGCCTTATGAGGCATTCCCTCCTTCCTGGAGAGACCATTTTAATTCAGAGGGAAGAACTATACAAAAAGCAACAAAACCTCTACCATATAACAATCTCCAATAACAGATTCTTATTTTACCATTTTCATCTCCAAACTCCACTGGTAGGTAAACAAAAATGGAATTTTTTGGAATTTACTATATGCATTCCGACCTCACATAAGTGTCTACAATACAGGCCCACTCTTCAGTTCCCTGTTGAGTAAACTACATTTCTGTATAGTGTCAAGGGTTTGCACATGCAATATGTTTCTCATACTTGCTACAAATAAATAAATCTTCTTCCCAAGTGGGGACTTAAATAATCCAGGAGAGAATAGAAAAAAACTTATTTCTAAGAAATTTAGTGACGACACTAAGATGCCTGTGTTAGAGTCTAAGATTATGATTCTTTGACTCTGTGGATTCTATAAAGCTCTCCAAGGGCCCTATCCCAGGAAAGAAAGCAGAACTGATAATACCTTTGTCTTGAAATTGAAGAAACTACAGCTGTCTTATAAACACAAGGCATTCCACTGCCACAAAGGCTCCAGAGAAATAAACTCTTCAAACATATCCATTTGTCATGAATAATTGTAAAAGGAAATGGTATTTTTTCAAAATATTGTCCTTTGACCATACTAATGAAGCATCCCTTTAATACAAAGCATCTCCCATCTGATACCACCACTGTATAACTGCTCCTGGGTTGGTGTTCTGGCCAGACCTTTTGAATCGCTTTCAACCTTTTAGAAGCCACAGACCTTTAACACACCAATGTCATCACCACTACCTCTGAAACAAGCTCTGAAGGTGAGATAGCAAAAGCTTTAAACCAGGACTACAGCTACTCATGTATCTTTAGGTACATATCCTATTGTTTGGCCTCCTCCTAGCAGTGATTGGGAATTTCTGCAGGTTATACTTGCAGGGGAAAACACTTTCCAAAGTGTAATACCCATAAAGCCCTGTCACAATCCAGAGTTTCCTATTTCTCTCAGCTATTGTTGAACCCGTGAGGGGGCTCCCCAAATCCTGACACCCAGAGACCACCAATGCCCCTGATTCGCTGTAAAAGACAAAAGGTTTATTTAAGCTGACATGCCAGGCTTCAACTTCCCAGTAGAGGAATGAACTCCGTAAAACGGTTCTCTGGCCCTTTAAATACACAAGCAGCTACAAAATGGTGGGGGCACCAAGGATTAGCTTTTTTAGCCTGCCAGGCAGCAGCCACAGGTGGTGATAAAGGAACAAAGAGTATGTTAAGTTAGGTGGGGAGTGTAGACTAGGGATCTGAGGGGAGTGTGAACAAACCAGCCAGCTATGTAAGCTTTGATATTTTCAAGGACTGAGTTCTGTGGAAGGTTTCCAGAAGGAGTGAGGTCAGGGTCTCACCACAGAGGAGAAGGCCATGTACTCATTAATTTTTTACAGTCTTACACTATCTCTTCACTCTCATCACTTTTTTCAGTTTTATTAATATTTATCAATTGTATAAATGAGTGGATTTTGATATGAGGTTTTGTACATGTGTATAATATATTTTGATCATCTTCAATCCTCTATTACCATATCCTGTTTACCCCCTCTCACTGTCCCTTTGCCTCCAAGCCATATTTCTACTTTTGTGTACTATATTATTTTCTTTAATTATTATTGACATATATATATACATATAAATATAGCATACTGAGTCCATTTAGTGTTGCTCACATGTATATGTTTTAAGGACTGACCACTTGATATTGAATAACCAATTCGAGGGCTTATACATGAGGAGGACTGATTCTTCCTCTCTCAGCAGTCATATATTGACTACAGCTCCACATTGAGGGGTGGGAGCCTTGTGATATTTCTGTCATTCGTGTTATTATGCCAACTGATGTTGTAATTGACCATGACTGGGTTTAAATAACCATATTGTTGTGATTTGAGGATACAGCTTTCTGTCATATATAGAAGACACAATCTTGCAACAGATGCCCTGGTTTCTCTGGCTCTTAGAATTTTTCTTCCCCTTCTTCTGCAATGTTCCTTGACCCTTAGGTATAGGGGTTGTATTGCAGATGTATCAGTTGGGTTCAGTCACCCATGGTCAGTTGTTCTCTATATTTTGACCAGTTTTGGCTTTCTATAATGGTTAATGTTTACTACAAAAAGGAACTTCTTTGATAAGGAGTGAGTATCACACGTATCTGTGGTTATAACATAGTTATAAAATGCATTTAGGAATTATACCAGTTTAAGAAAGTGGAAATAGTAGGTTCTTCTCCAGGTACCATGAACTCACCAGCTGTGAACAGTTTGCGAGATTTACAGTACTAGGCATGAATTCTCTCCCACTAAGTGGGCCTTAAGTCCAATTAGACAAACGTTGGTTTGGGGATATATTGCCATGCCATGGTTTGTGCACAAAATCAAGCCACTCAAAACTCTAGCATGGATGAGAGACAAGCACATGAGGCTCCATCCCCAGCTGAGAAAGTATCAAATGATCCAATCAAGAAAATATCTCTTGGGCATTCCCAACAGTTTGGGTTTTAGTTTATTATAGATGTAGTCAAATTGACAACCAAGATTAGTCATCATAAATTCAAACCTTGTCAACTTGACAATCACATCTCCTTATGTTATGCCTGATTTCTAAATGAAAATACTAACTAGGTCATAATTATGCCTAACATGATATAACTATCTCATATACAACCACAGTATATAATATATATTCTAGAATAGGTGGCAATGTCCCTTGAGGAATGAGTCGTGCTTTACAGTCTCATGACTTGATAACCGTCATTTTTATCATAGTGTTATATTACATGATAAACAGAGGAAATAAGGAATAAACATTACTTAATGTATGTGTGTATATATATGCACAGACATGTTCTTTACAAAATAGGACAGAAATACTTATGCCAATGATGAGAAGCTCAATTTACATGATAATTTGGTGGCCCATTTTAAATGTTCAATTTTTACTAAGGCCTAATGCCAGACCAAGAGCTGGGTTTCGTAACTAAAGGGAGAATAGTTACCTGTTACAGAACTTTTTAATTATTATTATTATTAAGTATTTATTTATTACCAATATTCACTTATAACAAATACCAACAATTTCTTAACTATTAACCCTATAAATTCTTACAACCCTTTTAACCTAACCACTAATAATTATTTTCCTAACCTTTTAGAAGGATACAGTCTATGGGGCAGGTCCTCAGTAGTCAGGAACACAATCTCTGTGGTAGACCCTTTAACGCACTTAGTAGTCCTTTTTTCTGGAATATCTCAGATGTAGATCCGTCAGGGTAAATTGCAGTCTCACCTTAAATAAGGCTTGATGCTTTCTTCTCTCTGGAAGACCCCAGCTGTCTGTAGGCCAACTTATTTCCTATCAGCAACTCTGCCGCTCTGCCTCAGTCTTAAAGCCAGCCATAGTTTCCTTTAGGCCACAGTTTGGACAGATCAAACCTCTCTAGGCAAAAGCTGAACCACAGGGTTTAGTCCTTGGCCTTTTGGTGTCTTGCTCAGGCTTTCTTTGCTCACCAGCTTCTGCCTCAGGGAGATCTGGCCATCAACTGATGGCCAGCCCTTTTTTCAGCAGGACTCTCGGAGCTCTCTAGCATGTGGGGGGAGCTCTTGGATGGGGCTCCATGCACTGTCCTTAAATAAGAGGAACTCTGTTTCAGCTTAATTTGGGCTCTGCCCACTTAGCAGCTGAAAACAATGCCAGGCCAGACACTTTGTTTCTTAGTCCATTAAGTCTTTCCTGTTTTTCCTGGCTTCAACCTTGTTTTTCAGTCCATTAAGTATCCTGTTTGTTTCCTGTTTTCACCTGACTTCATCCTTGTTTTTCCACAAGCTGATAAACTAATTACTCACAGCCAAGTTGATCTTCATGCACCGAATTAAGAGACTTTATCAGATATTTACTAAATCTAAATTAATCTAACTCCCTACAGTTACCTATAAATGATGATAGAGCCTTGCCCCCAAATCCCAAAAGTCTCTTCTGTGATTCACCTATAGGGGCCTCCCAAAGGCTCCTAACAGCATTCCTGGCTGAAACCAGGCAGTGGTGGTGCATGATTGTAATGCCAGTAGAGGCAGAGGCAGGTGTATCTCTGAGTTCGAGGCCAGCCTGGTTTACAAAGCAAGTTCTAGGACAGCCAAAGTTACACAGACAAAGCCTGTCTCAAACAAAAACAAAATACAAGAACAAAAACAAAAAGAAAAATAAAGAAAGGAAAAGGAAAGCCAGCTGAGTATGAGCAGGGTAGATTAAACCAGTAAGCAAAGACAGAAGCAGGCACGGAGAGGAACCAGCCTCAGTCTACATGTGGTGCATGTGGTAGAGCTACCAAACTGGAGCTGCCTAAGCCTTTGGAGCCAGAAGTTCATAAGTGAGTCTCAGTGTCTAGACATTAAGCTATAATGACTTGAAGCCATGCTGCTGGACTTTGGAATGTTTTTATGTTCTGGTTCTTCTCTTTTGGAATAAGTATTTAACTTGTTTATGATTTTCGAGGAACACACGTTACAGTAATGGGAACATTTTAAAGAGTGGTTGAAAGCATGTCTCAGTGGTTAAGAGCACTTCCTGCTCTTCCAGAGGGTTCAGTTCCTAGCACCCATATGGCTTACAACCATCCAGAACTCCTATCCAGGGGATTCAATGCCTTCTTCTGACCTCCATGGACACTAGGCATACACATGGTACACATATATACATGCAAGCAAAACACTTATACCAATAAAATATATAAATTTAAATAACATTTTAAATAAAGATTGGGACTTTTAATGTTGGGCTGTTTTACACTGGGATATTAGCAAGATCTCTGGGGAACAAGGAAAGGTTGTAGCTTAGCAGTGATGTCTTTATGTGTCAGGTTGATGAGGAATGGACTTGAGATGGCTAATCTTGGTTGTCAGCTTGACCCACTTGGAAAGAGGGAATCCCAAGTGAAGAATTTCATCCATCAGAGTGGCCAGTAGCCATGTATATGAAGCACTTTCTTGATTGATCATTAACCTAGGAGCTCCATATGCCCACTGTGGGAAGAACCATGCCTAGGCAGGTGGGCCTTAGCTCTATGAGAAAGGTAACTAAGCATGAGCCTGAGAGTCAGTAAGCAGCTTTCCTCCATGGTTTCTGTTCCAGGTTCCTACCTTGATTTCCTTCCCTGATTTCTGTCACTGATAGACTGGCACTTCAAACTGTAAGATGAAATAAACCCTTTCCTCCCCAAGTTGGGCTTGGTCATGGTGTTTATCATAGCAACAGAAATCAAATTATAACAGGAACTGAAGAAAAAAATAGAAAATGTGAACATTTTCAACCATTAATGAAAAACTTCTAGGAAAAAAAAGCCATGGGCCAGCAGCATATTAAAAATAGTACACATGAAGAATGAATAAGAAGTCTTTGTTCCTGGAATGAGTGATTGTTCAACTTCAAAAAAATGATTCAATAAAATATACCATAAAAATAGAATGACTAGAGTACAAAATAAACAGCACGTGATAAGCATTTGATACAAGTCAGTACCCTATCCCGAAAACTATATGCAGTTCACTAAGAACAGAAAGCTTTCAACATATTAAAGGCATATGGAAAATCCAGTCAAACATCACAGCCAATTCTGAGAGTATGCTTTGCCAAAGAATAAGAGGAGGATATCTGCCTTTCCACATGCACATAATATTAAATCAAAATAGTATTAGAAGCAATGTAGCCAGAGCACATATAGAAAAAGAACAGATAAAACTATAGCCACAGAAGATAGCCCCCTAGAAAAGAGAAAATTCTAAAGAATCCAAAAGACTATTGATGCCAATAAATTATCTAAGGCAAGTTCTAACAACCAGTTATAATTTTAAATATAATTTTAAGACAAAATTGTAACTGACAAAATATTCTATATAATTATTTTATATAAAATTTTGTTTTGATATATTAAGATGTATATTCCCTAACATACTATTTTATTGTGAGGGCATCTTAAATCTATTCTCTTGGCAATATTCAAGAATATATTTTGGTTGTTGCTGTGGGCCCAGGAAAGGATCAGTCGTGCACCTGTGTCTCAGACCTCATCAGAGAAATGTCTTTGTGCAGTAGATGGTAGTCAAGTGAGTATAGAATGCTAGAATGCTCAGCCATAAACGAGGCATCAAATATCACAATACACACACACACACACACACACACACACACACACACACACACAAAAAACAAGGTGGCTTTTATTATTTTTATTATTCTCTCTAATTATTTTAATATCCTTTATACCTCTACCTTCCTCCCAACCCTTGTTTGTGTAACAAAGTGGCTTTTATTATTTTTATTTTATTATTTATTCTAATTATTTTACTATATGTAATTCCTCTACCTCCCTTCCAAACCTTGTTCCTTCCAACCACTCCCGCCAACCCTAGGTGGGAGAAAAGGAAAGTTAAAGGGAAAAAAAAGGGCTGTAGGTCTCTTTTAGCTACTTCCTGCTGATTAGGGTCATTGGGTTCTTTGGGGGCAATGCCAATCTTAGTATTGGGGGTGCTGCCAGGAAAACACACACATACTGCTGAGGGACTATCATGGAAGAGGGGACGGAAAGATTGTAAGAGCTAAGTGATTGGAAAGGAGCAAAGCAAAACCATCTTCTAGGGAAAGAAGAGTCAATTTTCCTTAAGGGTTTTGCTCCTGGTAAGTGGCCCATCATACAGTGGATGGCCTCACATCCAGAAGTTTATAGACAGCACAAATTAGAGTTAATGGGCTATTAAATATTTTTCAAAAGAAGACATGAAGTGGGGGATGTAAGGATGTGGGGTGGATATGGGAGGAGGTGAGGGGAGAAACTGAGGGTGCATATGATTAAAATACATTACATGAAATTCTCAAAAATATAACAAAAACATGTATTGTAAAAGAATACAATACATTGTTATTAACTATGTCCACCATATTATACAATAGATATTTTTTTCCTTTTAGAAAACTCTTTATTTTTATTTATTTTTTAATGTTTATTTATTACTTCAGGTTACATCTCCATCACAGTGTCCTCTTTCCACCCCTCCCAGTCCTTCCCTCCCACCATTTACCCCCTATCCCTTTCATCAAACTCCTCTGGAGTGAAGTGACCCTACATATCAGTCCCCCACCCCAGTTCAGCAGTCATATGAGGGGCAAGAGCCTCCTCATACACTGGGGGCCTACAAGGCAGCACCACTAGGGCAAAGTGTCTCATAGACAGGAAAAAAAAAGTCTTTGTTTCTGTTCCCTTTGGTGCATTGGCTATAGCAGTTATGTTGTACTATATGGCTAAAAATCAATTATAAGTGAATAGATGCCATGTGAATCCTTGTGAGCCTCTTTATTTTTGAAATTGTAATGTAGTTAATTTTCTCCCTTCCCTCTCTTCCTGTGGAACTCTCCCACATACCCTTCCCTACTTTCTTTCAAACCCATGGCCTCTTTTTTAATTGTTATTGCAAGCATATATGTAGATGTTTGTGTATGTATGTATGTATATATATATATTCCTAAATACAACTCAGCCCATATAATATTAATTGTACATATGTAGATCTTTTAAACATGTACCTCCTATATAACTGAAATTTTATATCATTTGACTAACACGTACCTAACCCCATTCACAACCAATCCCATGGTAACAACCATTCTTCTCTCCACTTGTACGTATTCAACTATCTTTATTTGTATTCAACATTATATTTATAAGTGAGATAATGTAATATTTCTCTTCCTGTGTCTGAAGAATATTCTAGAGGTTCATCTATGTTGTTAATGATGATTACTATCCCACTGTACATGGCAATGACATATTTCTTGATCCTGTCTGTCTTGATTTCTTTTCATATTATTGTGATAAAATATGTAGGAAGAAGTAACCTATGGAAGAAAGGGTTTATTTGGTTCATGATTCCAGGTTGTAATCTATCGTTATGTAGAAATCAGGGATATAGGACCTTGGCAGTTAATCACATTATACCTAAGGTAAAGAGTAGAGAGTAATGAATTAGTGTATGCATGCTAATCCTCGACTTCTTTTCTCCACTCTTATACAGTCCAGAATCCTCTGTCTAAGGATTGATGCCATCTACAGTGGGAGGGTCTTCACAGGTATGTCCAAAGTCCCTTCTCCCAGGTGACTCTAAGCTTTGTCATATAGTGATGGATAGTTCAATTGATCACATATCATTGTTACTATGAATAGTGCTACAGTGAACATGAAAATAGGGTTGTCTCTTTGACTTTATTTTTTACATTTCTTTTAAGTAGATTCCCTAGTAGTGTGACTGTTCAATCATATTATAGCTTTATTTTTAAGTTTTGGAGAAACTTACATACCACTTACCACAGTTTTCATTTGAAATAACATTTCATGAGTACCCTTTTCTCCATGTCCTCTCTAATATATAGTATCATTCATCTGTTTGATATTAAGTGACCTCTAAGATATGTCTCTATAGGTATGAAGTGGATATTTCATTTTGGCTTCAATTTGACTTCTGTGGTGATTATTGATACTGACAATTTTATCATATGCATGTTGGCCACTTGCATGTCTTCTTTAGAAAAAATGTTAATTCAGATCCTTTATCTGATTTTAAATAGGTCTTTGTTCTTGCATTACTGGGTCTGTCGGCTGGAGTCTGCAATGTGCTGGAAAGGGTCCTGTGTTAAGGGTTTTTGGCCACCTGGTGGTGCTATTGAGAAGCAACTAGATCACGAGGTTGCTAACCTCTCCAGTGGCCTCATTGATTCCTTTCTAGCAGAGTGACTTATAAGGAAGGAGGGCCTAATTGGAGGAAGTCAGTGATGGCAAACATGTCTTTGAAGGTAAACCTCGCCTTTCCACTCCTCCTCTTTCTCTATTTGCTTGGAGTGAGCCTTAATCCAATCTAACTGATACCCTTAGAAAAGCATAAAAGGAGACAACAGGGCTGCTTGTGAATAGAGAATGTATCAAAGATGCTACCATCTGCAAGGTAGAGAGAAGGCTCAGAACAAATGAAATCTGCTGACATCTTTATCTCAGACCTCTATTCTCTAGAACTGTACAAAAATTGTATTACTTGCTTTAAGTCACTTTGCTTTTTTTTAAATGGCAAATAGCAGTCTTAGCAAACCCACATAGCTAGTAATGGTCTTGTTTCCAATAAAATATAGGGTAGTAAGGTTCAGTAGTTTAAAAGTGATTGATTGCCAGGCAGGCCTGACAATCTGAGTTTGATTCCAAGAACCCAAACTTGAAGAACTTCTGAAAGTTGTCTTCTGACCTTTAAATATGTAAGCAAACAAACAAATATATAAAAAATTTTAAAGAAATCTTACACCTCAAAAAAAGAAGACACAAAATTACATTTTTAAAAAATGGGCAAATCAGAGACTGGATAGATGGCTCCTCCAGAGGACCTGGGTTCAATGGGCAGCTTACAACCATCTGACTCCAGTTCCAGGGACTCTCATTCTTCTTTTGCCTCTGCAGGCATCAGGCACACATGTGGTACATAGACATGCATGCACGTAAAGCACACCCTAAAGAATAAAATAGAAATTTAAATAGGCAAATCAACCACAGGAGGGCCAGGTGCAGCTCAGTGACAAGAGTGCTTAAGTAGTGTCCATTAGAGCCTAGATTCAATCTTTGGTCAGAATAATAATTTAAAAAATCCTGAAATCATTGTGTCAAAGGTGCACTTGATTAAAAAACAAAGGCAAAATCAGATTCAAAAGGATAAGTAATGCATGTTTTCATGCACATGTAAAATAGAGGTATCAAAGACATGAAAGTAAATGAAAGATTGTGAAGAAAGAGGAAGAGGTTCAGGTAAGGAGGGGAGACAATGAAGGGCAAAGGGAGGATGAAGAGGATCAAGTTTGCTGATATTCAGGTACAAAGATATCAGAATGAAATCTACAATAGTATACTATTAATATACATGAAAAATGAGACAAGGGCCAAAAAAGAACATTTCATTAAGGGAGGAATAAAAATGGACAATAAGGATATGAAATAGTCCCTAGTATAATGCAAGTCAAAAACCACACACAAATATTACTTCACATCTTCATAGTATACAATGAGAAAATCAGAAATGTCCTGTGGAAACAAGGATATGGACAAATTGTAACCCTCTTACCCTGAGGGTGGAAATGTGAAAGAATTTGACAGTTAAACATACAATTGAATGTTCAATAGAGATTTAAAAATAGATACTCAATTTAAAATGTGTACAAAGCTCTGAACAATAATTATTTATTTATAATAGCTAAAAAGTGGGAAACTTCAATAATTCATCAACTTTTTAATTTATGAAGATGCTATGTATTTATACTACAGAATACTGATGAGGCATTAAAAAATAGGATCTGTGCCTACAACACTGATGAATCTCAGCATTATGCTAAATGAATAAATCAGACATGCAGGTCATACATAATGTTATTCCATGAAAATGAAATATCCAAAATAAGTAAGCCCACACAGACAAAATGTATATTAATAATTAGGTTGCCAGATGTAGAAGAGTGGGCTTGTGGGAAATAAAAAGACACTGATAAATAGACACAGGACTTCCTTTCAGGGTGACAGAAATGCTTTTGAGTTATGTTGAAGAGATGCTTCTACAACATCAAATGTCATAAATGTCAGTGCCCCTTTCACTTTGGTATCAGAAGTATTTGATATAATATCTGAATTTCACCTCAATACAAATGAAGATAGCATATCCCCAAAGTATGAATTAATTTTAGGAAACCCATAGTAAGTGAATTAAACTGAACAAAACTTTGATCAGTAACAGGAGACTTTTATAAGGCAGAGGATAACAAAATATGACCCTATCTCCTTGTGGTCCCTCTTAGAAAAAGTCAGAACATTTCATAGTACTGAGAAAAATTTCATCTACTTGATTGTAGAACATCAAAGATGAGGATTACATTAAGTTATTCCAGCCATTGCCCTGAATCGTAAATAAATTGCAGAGCAACAGAGACTACCAGCACATTCCATAGATAAAAATGTTTTAGACCCAAGAGATAGCAACTGTAGCATTGGGGAAAAAAGATTTGAGATGAAGTATGGAACCATCTGGAAGGGTGGATAGTCAGCTTGATTTCACAAGACTGCCCTGACTCACATTATCTAGGTGAATTCATCAAATTTAAAAAGAGATCTGAGATGAAGTATGTCCATCTGGAAAAGTGGATGGTCATCTCAATTTCACAAGACTGCCCTGACCGGAATTATGTAGGTGAACTCATCAGGTTCAGTGGCCTTCCCATTGTCCTGGAGATTTAGCTACTTTACTGAAACAATGCTCTACTTTCATGCTCCTTGAAACCAGACACGTAGGCATAGCTTGATTCTCCAGGTAAACAGGTAAGAGGTTGGAAGAGAAGACACTTCCTTAAGCTGCAACATATTTTTCCTTAATGGGAGAGGACAGAATCTCACTTCACATACAGAACCAAAAGAAGTCCACATGCTGCAGTCACCTCCCAAGAAGAAAAACAACATGGATGGCCAAGACAGCATGTCTCCCATCAAACCTACCAATATAGAAATGTTTTCTAGCAGGAATTACCTAGATGAACCCCAGGACACAGAATCTAAAACGACAATAAAACCATCATCAAAGAAGTCAAGGAGTTTAAAGACAGAAACAGTCCAATGAATGTACAGAAAATAGCAATAATACCCTTGGTGGTGCCCAATTAAACACAAATTCACCAATGAATTAATGGCTAAGAAAATCCAGATTTGAAAACTGAATTCACTGAGGCCAGACAAGGCAGCCCAGCTAGGGTAAAGTAATTCACAAACAGGCAACAGGGTCCATGTCAGAGACAGGTGGTCCCCTCCCCCCCCATTTTGCTGTCTGGCCTCAGTGAAATTGCTCTTAGTCCTGATGTGACTTGAAGAGCCAGGGTGGGTTGAAGGAGGTTTTCCCCTTTTCTGAGGAGAAGAGGAGGTGGGAAAGGGGGAAGAGGGTGGGACCAGATGGAGAGGAGAAAGGAGGCTGCAATTGGGATGCAAAATGAATGAATGAATGAATGAATTTTTAAAAAGAAAAATGAATTCAATAAAGATATAGAAATATTCAAGAGAACACAAGCTGAAATGAAGATGGTATGGACAAATCTCAATAACCCAGTTAGGAAACTCAGAGGAAATCCTTACAAGCAGTATAGACCAACCTGAAGATAGGATTAGGGCCTGATGATAAAGTAGAGGAATTATACAATGTTCCTTATTTTATAATATATATACATATTTATAAAATAAGGTGTAGGGAATGTGGGACCATGAAAAACTCAAATCTTCAAATAATTGATGTAGGAGAATTCCAGGTCAATGGTATAAATCAGATCCTCAACAAAATCACAGAAGATAATTTTCCCCAAACTGAACAAAAGGCATATCCATTCAAATACAAGAAGCACACAAAACAGGAAACACACAGATCAGAAAAGAAGTTCTCCTTGGCATATCATAGGTAAAACACTAAATATACAGAACAAGGAAATTATTAAAAGCTACAAGACAAAATCCATGAAAATAAAAGCTAATTTCTCAATGGAAACATTGAAATCCAGAAGAGCCTGGAGCAATGCATTCCAAGTCCTGAAAGACTACACCTGCCAACCTGTACTACTGTAACTTGGAAAACTATCTGCCATAGGTGCAGGGGAAGAAAACCTTTCCATGACATAAACAGGCTAAAACATTTTTGTTGACAAAATCAGTCCTAAACATGGACTTTGTTACCTGTTAGTGGGACTCTTTGCCCTAGTGGAGCTGCCATGAAGGCCCCCAGTGCAAGAGGAAGCTCTTAGCCTTCATATGGCTGATAAATGGAGGGGGACTAAAATGTGGGGGTACCCCACATCGGAGGAGAGGAGGAAGTAGAGGGGGTAGAGGGTGAGAGGGTGAGAGGGTGGGACTGAGAAGAGTGGAGGGAGGGGTCTGAGATGTAACTTGAAGAAATAAATAAACATAATAACAAACAAACAAACAAAAAAGCAGAATCAGTCCTAAGAAGAATATTAGAAACAATATTTTAAACTGAAGAGAGGAATAAACATACTCAAGAGAGTCTAGAATGAAAACAAATAAAGCTATAATTACTGAAACACAAAGCATGACTAAGAACACAAATAACAAAAAAAGAGAGACAAGAACAAAATGACTGTAATCAATATACACTTAAAAATAATGAATCTGTCTCTCTCTCTCACACACACACACACACACACACACACACACACATTCAGTCTTACTTTGTAGTCCTGGCTGGCCTAGAACTTACTATGTATACTAGACTGGCCTTAAACTGCCTCCAAGGTGATGGGATTAAAGGTAAGCACTACTATGTCAGGCCAACTTTAAATAGTGATGGCCTCAATTCTTCAATAAGAAGCCTCAGGATGGTAAATGGATTAAGAAACAAAATCCATCTTTCTCTTCTCTACAAAATACTCAACTTAGCTTAAAGATATGCACCACCTTAAAGTGAAAATATGAAAAAAGAATTCCAAGCAAATGGGATTAGGAAGGAAGCAGGTGTTGTCACCCTAATATCTGACAAAACGACTTCAAACTAAATTGAATAGAAGAGAAAAGAAGGGTACATCACTCTAATCAAGTGAACAAGTAAGTAATCAAGAAATTATTATAATACTAAACATATATGTACCAAACTCTTGTGCGCCCTGAAATCTTATACACATAAACAATAAAAATCGACTAGCAGATCACATCTATGTAATTGTACATACATATGTAAATATATATAACAATAATAATCAAAGAAAAAGAAATCTATTTGGGATTGAGTGAGGGAGCATGGGAAGAGTTAGAGGAAGGAAAGGGAAAAGGAGAAGTGATGTAATTATATTTTAAATAGAAGCTATGTTAAAATGAAAAAGTAGTATGATCACTGTGATGGACGCCAAAACACATTTAATAAAATTGGGCATCTTATCATTACCTTTATAGATGTAACTCTAATATTTAAAAATAGTATTCAGTTCAATAAATAACAATTATAAGAAGTCAATTGATGGACTGGCAAGATCACTCAGTGGGTAAAATCCCTTGCCATCAAATGTGATGACTCAAGTCTGAGTCCAGAGACCTACATAGTAGAAGTTGAGAACTGATTCCCACAATTTGCCCTATGACCTTCACACATGTGCCCATCGCACCCAAGTGTGCACAAATACACATGAGAAATAAATATAATAACATTTTTTTAGAAAAGAAATCTTTTGAAAATATACTTGAAACATCAAATCTATTTCTGATAAAGTCAGTAACAAGACAAAAATCTCTCTCATTTCTACCATTATTCAACATTGTTCTGAAAATTCTACTAATGCAACACGAAAGAGGAAAGATGTTTAAGCAGGCATGGGGGAATCCTTTAATCCCGACACTTGGAAGGCAGAGGCAGGAAGGAAAGGCCAGCCTGATTCACAAAGTGAGCTCCAGTCCAGCCAGAGCTATGGAGGGCGGGGAAAGAATTAAACAAAGGAACACTGTTTTTAAAATATACTAGCCTTAACCTATTAGTGAACATAATAGGATATTTTTCACTATCAGTAATTATGAAATACCTAGAAATAATTCTGAGAACACTAACATTAAAGAACAGTGCAGTGGTAGAGAACTTACTTGGTATGTGCAAGGCCCTGAGTTAAAGACTGTATGTCACAAGAAACATTATACAACTTAACTAAACAGAATAAAAGAAAAAATGGAAAAACATGCCATATCCATAGAAAAAACCACTCTACAAAAAAATTTCAATGTTCTCTATTTTAATCTACATAGCCATGTAATTTCTCTCAAAGTCCTGTGGGATTTGAAAAGTAGATATTTGTTCTATATTTTGTCTGGCAGAAAATACCAAAATGATGCTGTAGTATAAATGCATCCCTGAAAGTTCATGCATTAGAAATTTAATCCCCAATGTAATAGTGTTAAGAAATTGGAAACTTGAGCCTCTAACACAAGCAGCTGGAGCAGGAAGGAGGACACATGCCATGGGTTAGAGAAAAGAACGTCATTCCACGTGGCCTGGAACATTGGCATAGCGTGGGGAATAACAGCCCAGGGGACATATGTATATATGGGGTCATATTTGGGGAATAGAATTAAGAGTTAGCTTAGATGGGCCAAGATTGCTCAATTCAGGAAAGGCTTGTTAAAATCCAAAAAAGAAAGAAAAGAAAGAAAGAAAGAAAGAAAGAAAGAAAGAAAGAAAGAAAGAAAGAAAGAAAGTGGAAACTTTAAAAAAGTTGATTAGAACATGGGCATTTGTTCTTTACACAGTACATAGACTTGGGTATTTTGTTATAGCACCATTAAACAAACTAAAACAAAGACTTAGTAAAATAACTACCATAACAGGGATACTTCTACAGAAATTCAAACAACTAATAAGTGGTAGGAAAATAGACAAATATGTCAGAACAGAAAAAAACACATGTAAGGATTTAATCAAAGACAGACACATCTTGAAACCAGTAGGGAAAAGATTAAGTTATTCATTAAATGACATTAGGAAAATTAACTATCCATTTAGAATGGTCATTTCCTATCTCCAGCCATATATACAATCCAGATGGAACAAGACTTTAAAAAGGTATTAATGTAGAAGAATGTTTCTCATGTTACCATAATAAAAATCTAAACCAAGAAACTGGAAGATTTGTTTATTAGAAAAGAAGAGAAAAGAAATCAGTAACTGTTATGATTTCAATATGGCTTATTCCCTATAAAACACATGTGCTGAAATTTGCTTCCCAATAAAAAAGTGTTGAGAGATGATGTGACCTTTAAGAGGTCTTCGGGCCTTAAAAACCGAACATGAAAGGACTGGACTAATTCTGTTCTCAAAGGACTATGTTATTTCTCATAGGATTGAGAAAATTATCACTCTTGTGAGACTAGATTAGTTGCCATAGAAGTGGCTGTTATGAAGTGCTTTGCTTCTTTCATGTGCCCCCCACCCATCACCTGCCCTTTTGCACAGCTCCGCCCTAACGTGGCTACTCAATCCTGGACTTCTAATCTCTAGAACTATGAATCACAAATTGTGGGAATCAGTTCTCAGCTTCCACTGTGCAGGTTTCCATGACTTGTTTTTTCCCAATTTATCATTTGCCTTAACTTTGTGTAAAATTGCTCTCTTGATCTATTGTTATAACACTACCTGAGAACGAATAATAGAGACAAGACTGTGAGACAGAGAACTCACATCCTTAATATATGAAGATCTCTCTGTATTAATGCGGGGGAAAAACCTAATCTCTTAATGGGAATATAAACTGATCATAAACAGCTATTTATATAAGAGAGGAATTTGTCATTAAGCATATAGAAAAATGTTAACTTCATTCATCATCCAAACATGCAGAGTAAACCAGCAAAATGTACTTTTTACATATCAAATGTTACAGGTTGAAGGTGAGACAATGTTGAGAAAGAAACGGAAAGGTTGCTTTTTTGGTAGAGATCTCAATTGGGTATAGCCTTTCTGGGGTGCAAAATGGTGGCATCTGTGTTTTTCAATGTGTGAATATTTTTCCTCAGCAAATGTACTTTGATGAATATAACAGTTATTGAAGAAAGTGGTCAAGGTTAAATTTACACATATGGTAACTAGAGTGGTGTTTATAAGGAAAAACTGTGTACACCCTAAAGGTTTGTTTGTCAATATTAATTAATGTAGTACATTCAGATATTGAAATATTTTGGATATTGAAATAGTTTTACTTAGAAGAATAAAGGGAATACCTATTTGCTGACTTAGAAAAATCAGGCACACTGAAAAATTGTTAATGCCTCCCCATCATTCCTTTATCCTGTGGATAGAAAAGGAGTTTTTATCTTTATATATTCTGAATTCCTTTTATAATAAGTATATGTCATTTTTAACTTCACTTTTCATAAAAGTGAAATTTAGAAATAAAATAAAAATATGTCTGTAACATAAAGGCAAGGGAACAATAAAACGCTTTACCTATAGCATGATCATGTTTTAAAATATGTACATTAAAATACATAAAACAGCACAGAGAAGACCAAATTTATAATAGGGACCATCTCTGGTTATGAGTGTTCTTATTTCTTCATTAATTTTTTCATTTAAAATTTATTTTATGAGTACATATTCCAAAGGAATCATCATGACATTATTGGAATGTGTTAATTTGCAAAGTAGGGGTTTCATTATCAGAGGTCCATGTTCATATTTAATTAATTTGCTTTTTTTTCCCCAAAGGTTAGAGGGGAATGCGACTTTGGAAAATGGCAGATAAAGTCAAAATGACTGCCTGCATGTGGATTTTTATAGTAGTGGGACTCATAATCATCCAGACTAGAAGTGCTGTCCTTAGGTGGTAAGATAAACAAAGGGGGTTTAACCAATGAAATGAAATATTGTTCCTGCCCCATGTATAAAAATTCATGACAGATTCTGAGCAAACTGCTACATCAAACAAGCCATTGGAGGCAGTTTATATATTGTCTGATTCCAAATACATCCCTTTTGGAAAATTCAAAACCATAGTGTTAATAAAAGTTCAGTGGTTTCCAGAGGTTCAGAGTATTCAATACAGGGGAGTTGTTAAGGCAATTGAACTATATTATATGATACCATAATTATAAATGCATGACAGTATTCATTTTTCAAAACCCATAGAATTTTATAGAACCAAGACAGAAGCTTCATGTATCTTTAACTTTTATAAATTATGTAATACATTGGGGGTCCTATGCATGGAATATGAAATATTTTAAAACAGCATAATTATATTCAAATGTATAAAACAGAGGCATGGAAGATGGATCAGCATCTAAAAGTACTTGCTGTGTAGGCATGAGGATCTGAGTTCAAATCTCCAGGACCAACATCAAGAGCTGGACGTGGATATGGATGAACCTATAACCCCAGTGCTGTGAAAGACAAAGACAGAAAGATCATTAGGCCTGGTAGGCCGCTGTCCTTCCAGGTCCAGTGAGAAAGCCTGTCTCAAAGAAATATGGTAAGAATGATAGATCAGAGCACTGACATCTTCATCTGGCTCATGAATAATGGCATGCATACCCTCACATACATTTGTTCACATAACACACACACATTGTATGAAACAATTTCATTGAAGAATATAGAAATAAAGGTGCTGACTTAAGTAGTTTTGGGATATAAGATATAAATGGAGTATGTACTGTTAATGGCAAAACAAAGAATACCAAAGTAATCGACTTAACTTGATAAAGCTGTTTCCCATGAGAGTATAGGTTGACAATTCTGATACTTCTGTAAATGGACACCGGAACTGAATAATTAAGTGAGTGGATAGCAAATGGTAGAACCCAGATTCCTCATTGTTACAATGAGAGATTATAGATAGATAAAGGCACAGGCTTGGAATAACAATGTGGATTAATAATGGTCCTTTGGGCAACAGATTAGACTTAAAATATCCATAAGATCTTATGATTGCCTTAATAGAAAAACAGAAGATTTTTTATAGAAGAAAAATTTAGAACTGAGTGTATACACAGATACAAAGATATGCATGTTTCGTTGGTTTGTCAGGTGAAAGGCTCAAGACTTGATGTACACCCACCAGTAGCAACAAGAACACCTAAAATCCAGATCTTGACTTTTAATGGAAATCTATAGGAAATGGAACCAGGGCTCCTCAGAAAAGTGAACCACAAAATATACAACATGACCTTAGAGAATCTTGTAGTGTCTGAAAGTAAGGAATGCTAAAATAATAGTATGTATCATAGGGCTTAGGGATAGACTTCAAAAAGCACTCAGTGGCCAAAACTGAAAGATTTAAGCAACAAAATACAGTATTAGGTTATAATCCAATATATAAATATAAGTAAATGGTGGCAGGGAGATAAATCTCACTTTAAGAAGAGCTCTAGGGCTGGAGAGATGGCTCAGTCATTAAAGGCTAGGCTCACAACCAAAAATATAAGAACTCTAAATATATTCTGTAGATAGTGCACCCTCAAGGAGACAGAACATTATATGAGAGGCACATGGCAACTTTCTCCAAGAGTACAGTATGGAAAAGAGAGAGAATAACTTCCCAGTGGATACTATTAACATGATAATATTCTCCAGTAAAGTGATCATGGTCAATAGCAATGGTTCAAAGAAGGCATGGTGACAGCACATGCTTGATATGATGTGACAAAAATGGTACTTCACCTCTGTGAGAGTCCTTTAAAAAAATCCATAAGCACAAGAAAAATGTCAGGCAAATTCCAACAGAGGAACATTAGACAAAATAGCTGGCCAGTACTCCTCAAGTCTATCAAGGTCATAAGAATCAAGAAAAGTCAAAGATGCTGCCCCAGTCAGGAGGAGTTCTAAGGAGATGTGATGAGCAAATAGAGTGCTTGGATGAACTGCCTGAACACACAAGAAAGATATTAGGTCAAAACTAAGTAAATCTGAACTAAATATGTGCTGAATGATAATTTACCAACTTGCTTTATTAACTATAATACATACACGACACCAAGGTAAGATGACAATAATAAAGGGAAATTGCGTATAAAATTTATGGGAAGTTTACAGTATACTACACTAACATCTTTTTCCCTACAAATTGAAAACCTTTCAAATAGTCATTTATGTAAAAGGAAATCAAAGGACCTGAAGTCATTTACATATAGGGATATATTTATAAACATGGACAAGGTATGGGGTGAAGGAAAAAGGCAAGACCATTTCCTTATGGCTTGTAGTAACAAAAGGGTCACCAAGGTCAGGGCTCATATAGAAAGCTAAATCTATGGGGGAACTGTATCAGGGCAGTTCATCAATACACATATGATCAAGAAACTGACTGAGCACTCTCTCTCTCTCTCTCTCTCTCTCTTTCTCATACAAACACACACACACACACACACACACACACACACACACACA
>CAJQZJ010035045.1:553633-587924 GCA_907164525.1 Lophiomys imhausi | reverse complement strand
TGGGACAGGAAATATCTCTCTATGTTGATTGGCTGGGACAGGAAATATCTCTCTATGTTGATTGGCATACTTTTGAGCATGCTCCAAAGTACTGCCCATCTACTGTCCAGCTATTATCACCTAGCCCAGTGGTTCTCAACCTTCCTAATGCTGCAACCACTTAATACAGTTCCTCATGTTGTGGTGACCCTCAATCATACAATTATTTTGTTGCTACTTCCTAACTGCACTTTTGCTAATGTTATAAATCGTAATTCAAATATCTGTGTTTTCTGATGCCCTTCGGTAACTCCTGTAAAAAGGGCCATTGGACACCAAAGGGCCCACGACTTATAGATTGAGAACCACGGATCTAGCTCATACTACTCCATTTTATTCCCCAAGCCATTTTGAGGACCTGTCGCATGCCTCAGTGCAGTGAGGTATACAGTTGCTGTTGTCTCCTGAATCACTGGAGCACACAGCTTCCAGAGCAGCTGGAGCACACGTGGCCCAAGTGACTGGTGACTTGAGACATACCACATGTATTAGGCCACTGCAAACAGATGTTATTAAAAAGCACTTTCAAATATTGTCTTAACTCAAATGTCAGAAAGGCAGGGCTCTCAATGGCTTTTTTCATTTATGACAAAGATGGTTCTCATGCGTGCACTTTTATTTAACCTGCTCCAGGGTAAATAGCAGCAAAGATGTGTTTATTTAACAAGAGATACTGTGCCTGCTGAACAACACCAGGCCACCTGATACAGAACTATACTAATGTATACTAATGTATCGGCATGATACATTAGTAGATGAATCTCTTTAATCGACCTAACACAGAGCAGTATACTATACTGGTTAGGAAAATGTTCTAGAACCTCAGAATTGGGTTCAAATATTGAGTTTGACACTTGATAGTAGTATAACCTTAAGGAAGTTACCGAGCCTTACCTGTAAACCACGGTGCTATCATATAAAGTTGTTACAATAACTGAACATAGCAATGACTTCTCTAGGGATAATTGCACTCCACTGTAACAGAGAAATTAACTGTGTGACAAGATGGTAGTGTGAAATTCAACTTAAGACAACATTTCTTAGTTATCGTGCTCGTCATGATGATGCTTTTAATAGTCAACTACAGAGTATTTTCTGAAATTAGCTTAACTTTGCTACTATACACATTAGGCCAAGAAGGTGTGTGTGTGTGCGTGTGTGTGTGTGTGCCTTGTGTGTGATGCACATACATGAGTGTGAAGGTGCACATGAGCCTGTAGAGGCCAAGCAAGGCAGCAGGTATTTTCCTCTATTGCTTTCTGCCATGTTACCTGCAGATGGGGTCTCTCGCTGAAGCAGAAACTCACCTATGGGATAGACTGGCTGGCTGGCAAGCTTTTGGGATGTCTCCATCCCACGTTGCTAGGGTTAGAGGCATACAGAGCAATGCCTCAATTTTTCCATGGGAACTGGGGATTCCAACTCAGGTCCTCATAATTACACAGCAAGTACTCTTCCCCACTGAACCATTACCCCAGCTTCTGGTCTAAGACATTCTGAAGATGGATTTTGAAAATGCTGTCTTAAAAAGCCTCCAGTCTGTCTGTGCTAAAATACATCAATACAGTTGAAGCTATATGCTTTAATTCCTATTTGTTGAATACTACTGCCATTGAATGTTGTGTGTAGGGGGAGCCCTATATTTTCAAAGGTTGGATTTTGTAAACCATTAGCTTCATTGGTTCAAATCTTGGGAGGGTAGGGGGGGACTCCAACACCAAATTCTAAAGCCTAAGCAAACATGTATAGCACATAATAAAATTTGCTTTCTTGTGTGTGGTCTGTCTGCTGCTTGGTGTCTGCCAAATCATGTTTCTCCTTCCTATTTTTATAAAATTGCTTTTCCCACAAGTGTCCCAACAGATTTCTGAGAAGACAGCAGTCTAAGAACAGGTTCTTAATTCTTGTTCTTCCTCTAACAAATTGACAAAAGTGATAGAAACAAAAATTGAGCAAAAGCTTTCAAAAATAAAAAGGGCAACAGAACTCTCAAGGAATTTCTGGAAAATATGTCAGTAGGGTCATATTAAAGGATATTACAAAACTTAGTAAGTTCTGTGACATCCTGACAAATTAAAAAAACAAACAAACCTCTACCAAGAGGCACAAGCCCACTCTTGGCCTGCCTCTGAATAAAAAAAAAAAAAGAACAAAACAAAAAACTTTCATGGCACACACCTATTATGACTTTCTAGCTTAAAGGACAAGGACTGAACAAAGAAAGCAGCTGCAGGAACAGTATAATTTCTATCCTATTTATGCCTCCCAGTATAAATTTATTTAAAAATTATTTTATTATAAATTATAAATTAAGATTTGTGCTAAACATCATTTACTAGGCCACGCTAGCTATTTGGCTGGTGTTATTAGTTATTTAAGAATGTCCAGTCTACATTGGGAACATATGCTAAGCCATATAACTCTCATAATTGTGGCCTATTTATTTCTGTTGTTTTGTATTGTATTTATAGTTATAAGAAAAAGAACCATTTGTTGGACTGAAAGGGAGAGCTGTTGGGGGGAAAAAGAAATACCATAAACTAAAAAAAAAAAAAAGGGAAGAGAATGGGGGTTGAGGGGGAGGAGGGTGGAAGGGTGGGACTGGAGGGGGGGAGTAGGGAGGGGATTGTGATTGAGATGTAGCTTGAAGAAATAACAAATAAATTATTTAAAAAATGTCCAGTCTATATTAGAGTTACTTTGTAAATGTTGAGACATGGGTCACAGGTCTGATCCCTATACTAGGCCCTGATAAATAATTACTCTACCCTGACACAATTTAATGCACACTACCTTCTCTAAGAGGGTGGGGTGCACCATACTCAAACACCAGGTTTCTCAGCTAACATGGAGGTCTGGACCAGCGGCAAGAATCCCTTTTAGATGAAACAACAGGATGTTTCAGTGTTACCTGTTCTTCATACCCATTCCCACTCACCATAAATGGAAGAAGTGTATATACCTGTACATACATGAAGCAGAGGCCAAAGGAGCAAATGAGCAGTGTTCTTAGTGATGAAGTTCTTGATCGTGAAGCTCTCCTGCTGGAAGGCTGCTGGGCTGCGCTCCCACCTCATTACCACATGCTGCTCCATCACAGCTGCTTGGCATCCAGCAAATTTAAGGAGGTGGTGACTCTCAGTAACTGAACAGCGGCATAGTAATTCGGGCTATACCTTCTTGATTCAATGATGACTAAGTGAATATATTGTTCAACAGATGAAAAGAACCCAAAATAAAAACACTATTAAAAAACTGCAATGAAATAATACAAACTATATCACGCGTGAGAGGAATAACAGCTAAAAGTAATTTAAATTGAGGCCAACATAGTTTTTTTTTAATTAATAGACTAAAAAGTAGGGGGGGATAATAGATTTGATAAAGACAGACCTTTTTTGGAATTAAACAGCCTTTTTTTTTTCTTAAATATGCATTTGGCAAAACTAAGGGATTCTCTGTTCCTTGGATGTTTCAAATAAACGTATAAACATATCTGCTTAATTGCCTGAGCCAGGCCTCAGATGGCATCCAGCTTCTCATGTGGTGACAGATTTACTGCCATTTTCTATGCCTGCAGTTTTTGTATCTACTCCTAAAAATCACTCACATCATTAAGTGAAATTTATTATGTTAGGCTATCTCTGTGTTGATCTCAAATACCCAGTACCACAGAGCAGTGAAATAAATCACCATTTCCTAAGCTGTTGTTCTGAGAAACATGGAGGGGCCAAATGTTATTAGGTATATTTAAAAGAAACTATTTAAAATAAATATGGCCAGTATTTACTGTACAATGAGTCTTAACCAGGAATGAAGTATACAGAATTTTGCAAACTCACTGGCCATCTCCCAGACAAATGGTTCTTCATGAAACAGAATTGCTGCAGCAAACGTATTCTGGCTAAAGAAAAAAACAAAAACAAACAAAACCACTACTGCTATCTTTATAACTAACACTGCTATAGAGGACATTCAACTTACCGTTGATTGAACAGCTTAGCAGAAAAAAAATCAAAAAGACCTACCAGAATTCTATAAAAGAGGTCTTGGTGAATTGCTATTCTAAAATAACATCTGAGAATAAATTTTGCATAATAAAATGGCCACATTAAAACACCAGAAAATCCCATTAGTAGCCCAGTGTGCTTCCTACTCTAACACCTGTGAGTACAATTATCAGGAACCAGACAGGACTTCAATACAAATCTCTCAAAGGGGGTGATAAAAAGCTAGTCAGTGAGATCCTGCTTAAAAAAATACTCCCAGTATCCCACACCCCAACTAAATAAACCATACAAACCATTGTTTCTGGAAAACCATAATTTTCCACATTTTTTCTATTTAAAATAAACCCAACCGAATTCCCAATATATTATTTTGGGGAAAGTCTGTTCATGGTAATACTCATCTGGTGAAATATAAACAAATGAAATAAAATAAAATTTCAAATGTGTGAAGAAATACTAATTAATAATTGGCTAACCTTTGGGGGCAATAACTAAACATCTAAATCTATATGTCACAATAATTTCCTGTAGAGGAACATTGATAAACAAACGCTTGTGACTGAAGCAAACCCTTCCAGATGTGCTTCTAGGGCCAAAAGGCGAAAAGGAAAAGCTTTCTCCATTTTTTATTATTTTTTTATTTTTTTAGTCATTTTAATGCATTTTTCCCTGTGCACAAGAGAAGTAACTGATAGAGCCAAAAGATACACTTTCCTTTATACGTAGCAGTTAAAAGTAATGCAAACATCACATGACACTTCCAGTAAAAGTTACATTTCCAATTACAAATCAAAATGCGTATTAGGGTCTCTTCATGGGAGAAGCTGAGGAAATCTTAGGTGAAAAGCACTTTCCTGGCATTACTACACTGATCCTTCAGGCTGCACAAAGATTAAGGTCATATACAATCAGTCTGCAACTGTTGACACAATGGTACACTGTAAGTTTTCTGTACAATTAATATATACTTAGAGAAACCAGGATAAACATTTCTACTATATTTTAACTGAACTTGCCTAGCCAACATTTTCACTGAGAAATTTATCAAATATGCTGTAAGATTCTACAAAACTGTGAGACATACCTAGCTTTAGGAATATTTCTTATATTCTTTCGTACTTGGTTACACATATTCTGCTCAGATTCTACAGTAATACTTCTAGTTGTACAATTCCAATTGTGCTTACTGTACTGTGTACAAATAATTGCAAAAACGATTAATGAATGGTATAAATTATACAGCATTTGCTAGCAAAAATACATGCCAAAGTCACAATAAGCAATATTTTGCCACAAATTAGAGAGCTTCAAATAATTGGCTTCTGTTTTTAATATCTTCGTTCTACATTAAATTACTATCATAGGCTAATGTTTAAAATGCAAATAAACTGGACGTCTGTAGGACAAAACTTGTTCACCCAACTGTGAAAGCTGATACCTGTTTCGAAAAATCACAATAAATGCAGAATAAAGAGAAGTGTTTGCATGCAACACCTTTGAGTGAAACAGTATTGATTCCCACCATTCAAATCAGAGAAGGAAGGAAATCAAAGAAGAAAAGGAAGGAATGAAGGAGGGAAGGAAACAAAGAGGGGAGAGGGCAGGCTGGAAGGGAAGGGAAGGGAGGGGGGGGGGGGGGGGGGGGGGGGAGGAGGAGGAGCAGGAAGGAAAAGGAGGGGGACTCCACCTTAAAACGCATGGTATTAGATTTATAAGTACACAGACTTAAAAGAATCAAAATAAAAGTAAAGCAAGATTTTGTGTGTGTTTAAAGATTTAAGAGCCATTATCAAAAATAAGATACATTTTTTTCAAGGTACGGAAAGATAATTACGATGGCTGAGAGCCTAGCAGCCTCTCAATGGCGGCATTGATGTCGCCTCCTGTTGCTATGAGGGCCTGCAAGTTTGCTTCGCGGTTTAAGAACCCCATGGCGTTGAGCTGTTCCAGTTGCTGCTGAAATCTGACTTCCGGATTCGGCGGTGGAGGATTTGCTCCAGCGAGAGCCTGCACCATCTGCTGAATGAACTGCTGGTTGGGTCCAGATTCTGATGTCGGACTCGGGGTCTCCGTGGGCGCAGAGCTGGACACAGTGGTCGCAGTGGTGACCCCACTGCCGGTGGAGCCAGGCGAGGTTGCAGGACCAGTGGGCGCTAGAGGCCCGATGGGACCTATGGGGGTGAAAGGAACTATAGGACCAATGGGCCCAATAGGAGTGACTGGGCCCACAGGGGTGATGGCGGTTCCCAGCATTCCCACCCCCAAACCTGGAGCGAAGCTTGGAATGAGGCCAGGTGCTTCGGTGGCTAGCATCTGCAACCCCTGCTGGATCTGCATCAAGGCTTGCATCGCTCTCGGGTTAGACATGGCCGCCAGCGTGTCTGGATTCTGCATCTGCTGCAGGAACGTCGGGAGCTGTGGACGCATCTGCTCCTGCAGCTGAGGATTGGAAGCAAACAGTGGGCTGCTCATCATCATCTGGGTGGCCATATCGGGATTCTGGCCCAGCGACTGCATCATGCTTCTCATGTAGGGCGCCGACAGCATATTCTGAATCAGCTGCGGGTTTTCAGTTATCTGCTGCAGCAGGGTCTGCATCCCTGGTGTGCTGAAGATGCTGGCCACATAATTAGCTGCGGCCACGGTGGTGCTCCCGCTGGCAGCGCCGCTGGTGGGGCTACTGCCAGTACCAGTGCCACTGGTTGTAGTCGTGGTGGTGGTGGTGGTGGCAGAGCTCTGGGTAGCTGGCGGCGGTGCCCACGGATTGGGCAGCGGATCCCGGTTTTCTGTACGGGAAGGCTGAGTTCCCTCCCCGGAGGAGGAACTGCTCCCCACCGTGGCAAAGGGATTACCCCCAAACTGCTCCTGTGCGGCATTCAGCATAGGCTCTTGAATGTCAGTGTACATGCGCCGCAGAGCGTTGTAGCCACCTGGGATGCTTTCGAGATTACTGAGAGCCAGATCTTGGTTTCTCATCATCTCTTGCATCATGGCCGGATTCCTGGCAATTTCGAGAGTCTGTCTCATTATGTCCGGGTTGTTCAGTAGGTGACTGATCTCCGGGTTTCTCTGGATCAGCTGCTGCATCTGCGGGTTGGCCATGATCAGCTGCCGCATCAGATCAGGATTCGAAAGCATGCTCTGAACAAAGGGATTTTCCATGATCTGGATCATCATCTCAGGGCTGGCCATGAGCTGCTGCTGCATCTGGTTCTGGAGCTCAGTGAAGTTGGGAGAGCTCAAACCCAGGGTGCTAAGGCTAGCAAGTCCCCCCAGGCTCCCCACCGCAAACGGGTTGCTATTTGTGGTAGTAAGCGTGGAGGTACTCCTGGGAGCTGATGGCGGCGCCGCCGCCGCCGGCGCAGCCGCCGCTGACGCGGTGGTGGTAGTGGTGGTGGTCGTCGTCGTGTTAGTTCCTGCGGTGGTGCTAGGCTGCGTGGTGGACTGGCCCTGAGGGCGGTTCTGGCTTTTGATAACAAGGTGAACAGTCAGTCCATCATGGATGCCATGCTGGATCAAAGTATCTTGATCTTTCAAGATTTTTCCGGCAAAAATCAGCACGAGCTGATCGGTTTGAGATTTGAAGCGTTTGGAGATCGCTTCCTTAAACTGCTGCACGGTGCTATTCTCGGGCACCGCGAACTCCTCCTTCTCCTTCGGGGTCTTTACAGTGACTTTGATGATTTTCGGCTCGGCGGGCGTAGGGGCCGCGCCTGGGGCCGCCGCAGGGCCGCGGGAGGGGCGCGGGGGGCCGCTGCTCTCGCCGTTCTCAGCCATGGCGGCCGCGGTGACGCAGGCTGGCAGGGAAGGCGCTGGCGAGCGAGAGGTTCGCGAGGGAAGGAGGAAGGAGGCGACGCAGCAACGGACTGGGCAGCCCGGCGCAACACAGTACCTCAGAGAGGGAGGCTGCGGTTCCCGGTCGTTGGTCGGATGTGCACACGGATCGGGTCGCCGCCGTAGGCCGCAGGCCGAGACAGAGCTGAGCGAGCTGGTCTGCAGGCCTTCTCCTCAGCCACCGCCGCTGCCGCCTTGAGATCTGCTCCCGCGCGCGCACTCCCAGCAACTCCAGCAGCTCCCGCCCCGCCCCGTCCCGCCCCCGGCCGCGCCCCGCCCCCTGCTGACGCGGCGCCAGCCCAGCGACCGTCACTGGGCCGGCCGAGCGCAGAGCTCCAGCCCTGCAGAGGGGAGGGGGGTGTGGGGGGGCCACAGAGAGAGAGGGTGAGAGAAATAAACAAAGAGATAGGGGGGAAGAGAAGGAAAAGGAAGGAGGCTGGGAGAGAAAGCGAGGGGAGCCAGGCGAGGCGAGGGGGAAGGGAGGAGGCCCCGAGGAGGAAGAGGGAGGCAGCTTCTTTAGCAGCCCCTGAAAGACCAATGGAGGATGTGGATTCGCAGTCTGGGAGGCAGTGAAAGGATGAAAAGCCTGAATTGAACCGGTCCCCATGCAGAGGACGAAAAATAAATAGTAAAGAACTCTGACAAAGCAAAAAGGGAAAAGGAGCACCCGGGTGGGGGAAGGGACGGCATGGCGAGAGCGAGCATTTTACAAAAGAAGCGAAAAAACGGCCAGCCGGCTTCTAAAAATATGATTAGGCTCGTTGCTAATCAAAGGGATTCAAATAAAAACAATGAGATTTTACTTCGAGTTTAGCATATTGGCAAAGATGAAAGAGAACGTTAAAGCTGACCGGGAGCTGAGAAAATGCACTCTCATGCTAGTTGTAGTCTGAATTGTTGTACTAGGGCAGTTGAAAATACAAATGGACATTTTAAATATTTGCTCCTTTGTTTAGAAATACCTAATAACCGATTCAAAAAGCATATGTATGACATATATAAACAGCGTAGCGTTAAAAAACATAGCGTTTAGATATTTAAATGTGTGTGTAACACAGAATTGCTCAAACACACTATGATTTTGCCATACAATAAAATAATTCCTGTGTCTGAAAGATGGTGGCTAATTCATGTAGTGTTAAGAGTCTCTAAAAGAATAAATAAAATGGACTGTGGTTCTGAGGAAATAATAGATGATATTTGGATTTACGTTTTTCTATGGATTTAGGTTTTTCTAAGCAAATAGAAACAATACAGGCGTGCAGATGTCAATATTGAAAAGCTTGTAGACTGTATATGAGGAGAAGAAATCTGAAAAGCTATACTCCAGTATTGTAAAGGTAATTATTAGTTAGAGCTGGAATTGTGAAATGGTTCTTATTTTCTATTATAAGATTTTGAATTTGATGAATAAATATACATTGCCTTTATGATTTTTAAAAACTACACATGTATTTTCAGACAACAGTATAGGTAAAAACTGACATGCACACAATAGTGGTGGCAGAAATAAACATACTTATCTATTTCATTACTGATTAAAGGAAATAAAAATGGAGTATTACTGATAAAGAAAACTCGATTTAGAGAAGAAATAATTTCAAAATCATTTACTTATTTCTTTTGCTTTGACCACAGAAAGTCATTTTCCCATACAAAAACCTGGAGATAATGTAACAGCATTTCAAAATCATAAGTCACAAATATCTCAATAAATTTCAGTATAAAACAAAATATAGGCTCATTATATCCATGAACCAGTATAAAATATATACTGGGTTTAATATTAGTATAATATACAATGTAAAGTGAACTTGCTTTAAATATGTCTCTCAAAACATAATTAATTGGCACACATCAAATATCATTCTATGGTGTTTAGACAGATGTACATACGTATATAAAGTATTCTATTAGAAATATGCTACAGGGGTTGGGCTTTAGCTCACTGCTGGAGCACATGTGTTCGGTGTGTGAAGATACCTTAAGTTTAATTCCTAGTACTGAGAAAAAAATTAGAAAATAAAAGTACAAGAGGCAGTCAACCTAAACTTACAGCCACAAGGAAGAGGAAATGGCACAGGATTCAAGACAATGACTAAACGGAATTGGAGTTAAAGCTGTAAAAAAAAAAATGTGCTTCTCCTTTAAAATGGAAGCAAGCAGAATAAACTATCAACAGTGGCTGCTTTTATAATTTGTTTAACTTTTCTGAAATAAGGGGAAATTTATTAATGTATCATAGGCAATCTTTAATTACTCTTAAAGGTAGACACTATTAACAAAAATGGGGAAGAAAAATGCTAAAATTAAAGAAAATGTAACACCTTTGAGACAGTACAAATTAAAAGTCTTATTAGAGTGAATTTATAAGCATAGTTATGATGAGAATATATACCTCAATCATTGCCATATGATTACCCTATGTGTAGTTTAAGGGACTTGGTAATAATAAAGGTTTCTAGGCCCCAGCCCAAACCAACTGAAGCAATTGGTGAACAAGAATCTGAATTTTTAGCAGGTCTAAGTTTAATAATATTTTATTTATGGAGTATTATGTGAATGAACTCAGAGTCAAATTTATGCACTTGAAGACTTTAAATGCCAAATATCAGTGAAAATAAGTGTATTAGATATTCAAATGAAAAGGACAACAGAGAAAATAGAAAGGAGGTAAATTAATTGCCAGGTATAAAATGAAAAAAGCAAAGAATCAGCAAACAAGAACAGCAACACTTGTTCTCTGAATCTGGGTTCTTAAGAAATAAGCCAAATGAAAGGAAAATATTTCTCTCCCTCCATCCTTCTCTCTTTCCCTGCTTTTTCTCTTTCTGACACATTTTACTTTTTGTGAGATACTAAAAAGATATTTTATCTTGTTTACATATGAAAGAAACTGAACATATCATCAACAAAACTGAACTGGAGCATATACAAGGTCCCAGGTTCTAGTCACAGTACTGCAAAAACCAGACAATGTGGTACTGGAGCTTGACACAGTTGTTACAGAATGCCTAAGCCTGCTCTTCATGAGCATTACCTGAATTATTTAGTAGCTATGGCAGGGAACAAGAACTTCACAGCCCTCTGGGAATTGAATGGGTCAGTAGGCATAACTCAGGAATGCCAATCTGTTAATCAACATTGAAAGTACACTAAGACAGTCAGACAATTTTACTGACTACTTCTGTTTTTATGGATTTCTCCTTAAAAAGTAAGTCCTGTGTTTTTCCGGAGTGGATCTACAGAACCCAAAGAAAATTCTCATTATTATTCACTTCTGTGGATGCACATGGCAGAAAATACTAATAATAATAATGATAATGATGATAATATAATAATAGCAATCATGTCATAAGTAGAGAAATAGTTATGTAAGGAGGGCAAGATTTGAGTCAATGAGACTGGGATTAGAACTCCACCGCAGTCGTTGAGGGCTGTGTGATCTTAGAAGAGTTCATTTCTCAGTAGCCCAAGTTCTTCAGCAGCTACAATTTGACTAAGAAGCATGGTCTAAAAAGCCATGCTAGTTCGTGACAGGGACAGACAGAGAGTCAGAGAAACAGAGAGAGAGAGAGACAGAGACAGAGACACAGACAGGGTAATTACTCTGATATCTATCCCTCTGGGAAAATAAGGGAAATAAAATAAATTTACTCCTGGGAAATTAAATTACAAAATTAAATATAAAAATATCAAATGATATACAAAAGCAAATATACAATCTGCTTAACACATACTCTGTTCTGGGGTTACGTTTTCTACCTTTATACTCCCTGCGATCTTCTAATAATTGTTGCTTTGTTCGTTTAGTTTACATATAAATAAGTAATGTGCAAGTCAGTCTTTCTTGAATGCCCAGAAATTCTAGTGCTGCATATCCACTGTAATCTTGGGGATATAAGTTATGAACTGGCAACTCACGGGCTGGGTCTGGCCCACCAACACCTAAAACGTGGCAAATTTCCCAAACAGAGATTTATGACTTCAGTTTAAAAACTAGATGGTCTGGTTACATTGGGTTCATACCATGCCATAATTTGCCTGAAGGTGAATAGTGGCTGCATTCTTTAGATAAGGTGTAAATGCTGATTTGCTAATAGCTACCATGCCTGCTTTGTTTACTTTCTTATCTGGTTGAGCCTCCAAGATTTAGAATGTCTGGTGCTTTTAGTAGGAGCCTCTGTTTTTGCTTCTTTTACTCTCCCTCTCTCAAAACCCTAAAGCCATGAACCACCGGAGTGAATTGCACAAGATCAAGAAGATAACTAGTTCACTTTCTTGGAAGGGTGGGGTATTCACTTTAAGGGGTATATAATTATGTCAGTAAGGAGCATGTACTGTCTGTCTCTTGATGATGACAGTAATAGCAAAAAGCTATTATTTTTTCTTCAATTTACATATCCACACTTTTTCTCATCAGAAGTGCATGATCTTGAAGAACTCTGAACCTGGAAAAAAATACAAGATGAAAGTGAAGGACTGCTTCATTATGTTGTGTAGATTGGGCAGAATGTACAGGACGCATTGTTGTGTTACAAGCAATGGAATAAGCTGGAATTCATGATTGCCTTATGAAAGAATTTAGAATTAAGTTCACTTAAGACTTAAAAAAATCAATGGGAGGTTGAAAAAAAAAAGAGACAGAAAGAGGGAAAATTCTCAGATTAAAACATTAAAATAAATGCAATGAATAGGACTGGTTATAAAAAAGACAACATTTCTTGGTAGAAGTGAGTGGAACTGTTTTTTTCAGTCTGATTCAGACCCATAAAGAATACAAAGTAGAAACATCCAGACAGCATAATCCTACCATTGTAGTGGTCATCCAAGTATAGTATCTGTAAGACTTAAATGGTGGCTGTAGGAGATTCTGTAACCATTAAAAATAATGCTGGTGACATGGCCCAGTGACACAGCACTCACCTGGTGAGCACAATGCCCTGCATTTGAACGAAAGCACCAGCTATTGAATTTCTAGAACGATCCTATAAAGTCTACTTAATTTAAAATATGACATTCACTATATTGTAGTCAACTGCAAATGTGTCATTATGGAAATCAGTGTGTGTGAAGCCTCACTCCAAGTTGCAAAGAAAGCACCAATGGAAATACACCTGGCAACAGTAGGAGTGGGCCTCAGTACACACTGTTTATGGATATTGAAGACCATCCATACCAGTAGAGAAAGCCATAGAAATAAAGGACATGGCAAGTACAAAGGCAATTGGGGAAATAAAGTAAAACACAGTTGACTTACAACACAGATCTCTTCATTTCAGTTTTAGATGATATAAAGAAGGGGACTGGCATCGCTTTTTACATAATTTGATGCCTCCAGCTTGCTATCTGAAAACTCATCAGATTGTGAAAATACTCCAGTACAAATCCAAGGAAAGAGCAGCGGTTGTGGGAATCTTGTGGGTTGTAGATGGGGAGGAATTAAAAGAAAGATAATAGGATTAAGAAAAGCTAAACTCTCACACTGATAGCTAAAGCAAATTGAGTTGTTAGATCTTTGAAGGCAATAGTCTATACAGCTATCTACACACAGTCTTTTAAAAGGTAGGAGGACACAGTCAACTTAAGAGTAAACATTTTTAGATACTCGGTTTTCATGTATCTTCTTTCCTACAATTGAACTGCTGGAATAAGTGCTTGAAGGCAAGCCATCTTCTTTTGCAATTAACCTTTCTCCACTTTACAAAATAAATTCATCTTTCAGCTACACATCCACAGTTTCACTGTAGTACATTGCCCATTGCCACCATGTGTAGGATCCCAGGGGAAACGAACAGACTTTTTGAAATATATATTGGTATACATATTAAAAGGCTAAATGACTAATAACTACGTAATACATCCTTTTGCAAAGTTATTCTTTCTGATTATGTGCCTTGAACAACATTGAAGAAGGACTGAACTGAGTTGTTAACTGGTGAGGTCATTAAAATAATTACTAAAGATAGATCATTATATTGGTTTTAGTATATTGTTTGGAAAGAAAACAAATGATATTGCTATAACAATGCATTTATATTCCCATCAATTTATTAACAGATTCATACCTTATATTCATGAAAATATTGCTAGCAATGGGTTAAATTTATGTTAGGGTATCCTATTAGAAAAATGACCTCCAAGTGAGTTTCATTATTCTTTTGGCTGCTTGTACATTTCCAATAATTATAATGCTAATACAGACCTTAATCATTAAAATTAATTTTAGTAGCCGTAATTGTCACAGTAGAAAAAGTGGACTGGCTAATTTGAAACACTGAAAAATAAACTAGATAAAATTAGGAGAAAAATCCTGGAGGAGGAAAAGGTAAATTGCAAAAGGAACAATATAAAATTTCCAACTTTTCAAAATGAGTTTAGTAATGTATTTTAAATATGATGGATATAAATCTCAAAATGCTATGGTACTGCCTATTACATATGTATGTGAGGGATGAAATATTTTACTTATTTCAAACTATTTGTTTGTACAATGTCCCATAAATTACCTTGAAATTTAAATATAATTCTTCCAATTAAAAAAGTATATATATACACACATACATATATATGACAAAACTTAAGCATCAACTTAAACATGCATTAAGGTTTATGCAGTTTATAAAGATTCTTTTGAGGGCCACAGGGGAAAAATGGAGATTCAAGGGTTTTCTTGTAGACTATGGTCCTCTGCTTTACAGATCCAAATGTGCACTCATGAACTCACACAGCATATCTCACACAGGTGAACATGTGGATGAAAGGAGACTAATTTCTTTCTTTTCAGTGAAAAACAACACTGTGACATCTACTGAAAATGTTCCTCTCTATACATTCAGTGAACTTTCCCCCTGAAAAGCCAAAGGGAAGCTAAAGGAAAGTTAAACAAGAAAATAACAGCTAATTCATTGCGTGTTAAACGTATGTTGCGACTGCGGCACATCAGTACTCAGAGTAGTCTGATGTAAAATGAAGGGTGTTTGATGGTTTTAGTGAGATGGTCACTGAGTAAACCACGATTCACAACCAAATTTAATGGTGTAAATCTATTCTAGTTCTGGATCTTCTAGAAAAGATGGTTTTGCTTACAGGTTAGAACTAGAAGCTAAATAGGTAAGAGTTGCTTTTCACTGGACTCCTTACAATGTTAACTTCAGGCACCCACTTTTCCCTATGTGTTTTTGTGGCTCATTCTTTCTTTGGATGTTAATGCATTAAGATCACGGTATATTTATGCCTTTGGGGCCTGAGGGTTATTTTTCCTCTTCGCAAGAGTCTGTATCTATTTTTATTGGTTAATGATCTAATTTTCTACAAGTTAATTCTCAAAAATACTGAAGTAGTTTTCATTTTTTTAGTTCTTGATGTAGAGTCCAGTGAAAAGAAAACTTATAATAGTCTCTTTCTTTATAAAAACAAACAGGCAAAAAAATAAAAATAAAAGGAAAAGCACATGAATCATAAACTAAAGAGCTAGAGAAGCATGTATAAAACTGGATGGGTGAGGAGGTGGAAGACTCCGAGAGGAGATGGAAAGAGGAACCTGTGATCAGAATGTATTGCATGAAAGCAATTTCTATCCAAAAGAAGAAAAAGAAATGAATGTCATGAAAAGAAATCTCTTAAGTATGGCAGAAATCAGTTAATAATATAACTTTTAATTTATTACCATGCTCACATAAAGTTATCATCATTAATAAAAGATTGAATAATTTTATCAAGCAACACTCTCTTACTTGCATTGCTTCTGAGGAAGAACAGCATCAATAAAAATAAGGAATACAGGGTCTTTTCTCCTGTTCGAAGTTAATAAATTAATAACACATTGCATCAGAAGAAGCTCATCAGGATGTGATGCCAAATGGAATGCACAGTAGCATACATACACTCAACACATGTAGGCAAAAAGTTAAATGTATAATATCTCAGAATATTTCCACATAATTAAAGAGCAAAAATCTGACAAAAGACATTTGGAAGAAAATGGGGGAGGAGGTAAACCTTACTTGTTGGCAGAAAACTACAAAGGACTAAGGAGAAATATTGAAAAAGCAAGCATTTGTGAAGAAATGCAGCCAGGATACATTAGTTAACGTAAGTATATTAGATGATGACAGTACAGGCAAGATAGGGTGAGAACTGAACGCCAATGCTCATAAAATGAAAGACGTGACAAAGACTTTTAATGGCAGTGCCATTGTAAGTGGGTTTCTAAGTCCACAGCATGGGCACTATGGGGAGGGATCTAAAAGAAGAATATATAGGTTAAACACACATGGGTCCCTCAATTTTGTACCTGCTTCCAGATTAGGGGAACACCCCACTATTAGGCAAAGCAACAAAATCAATTTTTGTTTGTCGGATTTTCTTTTAAAGTTTTTATTGGCTCTGCTCAAAATAAAGTAATAGAAAATACAAACTACTAATTTTGTATGTTTAGAAGGTATACTAAAATGTGTTTTCTGAATGATAAATCTGAAGAGTCCAAGCTCTGTGGCCTTGAACTAAGGTGATGAGAAGCTGGGAGACTAAAGGAGCTGTGCAGAGCTGCAGGCAGACACAGCATACTTTATTCCAGGTGAGGGCCACCACACAAAGAGCTGAGCAGATGCTGTCAGGCATCCAGGTACAGGGGACCACACACAGGTCGCACATAAGTGAGTACACACATACATAGGTAGGCATGTGAACTCAAAAGTTAAAAACTAAAGGCCTTGGCCTCAAGACCACATTCATATAAATCCCATGCTAAGTGGCATTCTGCCAAGAATGTAAGAGATTGCATCACTTTTTACTTTGGGGTATCAGCCATTTTGTGCTAATTCATACCCACCTCCCCTACATCCAGAAACTGCTGTCCTGACTCATGTTTGATGTCTATGTCAGTGGCATGTTGTCTAAACATAAACTGGCCACGATACGGGACAAAGACAGCAAGAGCTAATTTAGGCATTTAGTTATTCATCTAAACAAAGGAAAAGTCAAATTGTTTTGGGGACATTTCAGTTATATAAATATGAATAAAGGAATGAAGAAAATAAATGATAGGATAATCTTGGTGATGGTGACAAGAATAATGGTTGTATGTCAGAGTACTTTAGTAAATATAAATTTTGCCTAGAGCAAGTAATTTGTGAATGTATACTTTGAAGAATTACCATTACACTTCCTTTCTACAAGTTTAGATGGGTAACAGTTGTGAATGCAACCCCCTTTTTGGTTTTCTACTGTGCACTTCTTTTTTTGTGTGTTTATTACTTCAAGTTACATCTCCATCACAGTGCCCTCTTTCCACCCCTCCCAGTTCCACTCTTCCACCTCTACCCCCTATCCCTTCCATCCCACTCCTGTCCCTACATATCAGCACTCCTCAGATCAGCAGTCATATGAGGGCTAACAGCTTCCTCTTGCACTGAGAGCCTAAATGGCAGCACCCCTAGAGCAAATTGTACCACTAACAGATAACAAAGTCTATGTTCCTGTTCTTTTTGGTGTGTTGGTTGTAGGATAGTTATCCTGTACTATATGGCTAAAATCCAATTATAAGTGAATAGATGCCATGTGCATATTTCTGAGTCTTGGATAGCTCACTCAGGATGAGCTTTTCTAGTTCCATCCATTTGGCTGTGAATTGCATGATTTCATTCTTTCTGATAGCTGAGTAGTGTTCTAATGTGTAAATGTACCACAATTTTTTTATCCATTCGTAGGTCGAGGGACTTCTAGGTTGTTTCCAGTTTCTACCTATTACAAATAAGGCTGCTATGAACATAGATGAGGATATGTCCTTGTGCTTTGGTGAGGAGATATTGCCAGACTGATTTCCATAGTGGTTGTACAAGTTTGCACTCCCACCAGCAATGGAGGAGTGTTCCCCTTTCTCTACAACCTCGCCAGCATGTGCTGTCATTTGAGTTTTTGCTCTTAGCCATTCTGACAGGTATGAGATGGAATCTCAGAGTCGTCTTGAGTTGCATTTCTCTGATGATTAAGGATGTTGAGCATTTCTTCAAATGTCTCACCACAGCCACTAGAGATTCCTCCTTTGTGAATTCTCGGTTTAGCTCTGTTTCCCATTTTTTTATTGGATTATTTGGTTTCTTGGTGTTTAATTTCTTGAGTTCTTTATAAATTTTGGATATTAGCCCTCTGTCAGATGTGAGGTTGGTGAAGGTCTTTTCCCAATCTGTAGGCTGCCGTTTTGTTCTAATGACAGTGTCCTTTGTCTTACAGAAGCTTTTCAGTTTCATGAGGCCCCATTTGTTGATTGTTGGTCTTAGAGCCTAAGCTGTTGGTGTTCTGTTCAGGAAGTTGTCAACTGTGGAGGGCAACATTTTGTAGATTCAAAAATCTCAGGTGTTTTTTTTTTTTTTTGTAGCTATGCTTCAGAATTTTGGAAGCATTGCACATAACTTTCTAGAAGATATAGAGAATCTGGCAATATGTCTGGGCAATGAACATGTTTAATGGAGCAAGACAGTTATGATAATAATAACAGTGATAATTATGGTGCCTAGGTGATCATTAGGTAAGGGGCAGGAATTAATTCATTACATTCTCACAAGTATGTACTGGCAGTTACTCATTATTTTCATTTGATAAATGAGATAAACAAGATATAGAGCTGTTAAGTCACTTGCCCAAAGATGTACATACAGTAAACAGCAGAATGGCCCAGGAGCTTTGAATAGAATTAGTAGGCAATTGTAGAAATTGATTGCCAATTGCTGATAGACATTATACAATAATCTGATAAAAAAACTGCTGGAGTAAAGAAAATGTAAATTAATACTATCCATATAGCTAATTTGACAGGAATAACTTTAAATTTGTTGAGATCGGACATTTACACAGTTAGGAACTGCCATATATCATATATGTAGTGTTCAGTAACACATCTGTTCAACCGACACCTGGGTCAGGAAACAAAATTATTATTATTACCAGCTCCTTAGTAGAAAATGTTATACTCATTTCTAGTTAGGACCTTCTCCAAAGATAAACATCACACTAACATCTAACACTGTAGATTAGATTGTGTCTGTATTGAATCTCAGATAAATGCAGTCAATTAGTATGTATTGCTTAGTGTCTGCTATCCTTTACTCAGTTTTGCATGTGTAAGATTCATGTCCATTAAGTGTCGCATAGTTCATGCATTGTAATTTCTCAAAAGGAACACTTTTTAAGATTTCTTCTGACCTCACATGTAACTTCTTCTTTTTTTTACCATTTAATATCACCTATCTTTTACATAAACCAATCAAGTATTTTGATTTTTTTCATCAAAAAAGACAGCAACAGGACCTATACATATGCACAACTATTTTCTAGTTTCTGTACTATTCCAAAAACAGAGCCAAAAATATTCTTGCATCATCTATTATTGCACCCAAGGGATACATAAATCCACATACAGTGTGTCATGAAGCCTCTACCTTCAGGTACTTTAGTTGGAAAATGTTTATAGCCATATAATATTTTTTAACATTTATTTATTACTTCATTATGTCTCCATTGCAACCCCCTCCCTCCATCCCCTCCGGACCTCTCCCTCCCACCTTCTACCCCCTCTCCATCCCTCCCATGCCTCCAGTGTAGGGTGTCTCCCTTCAGTTCGCTAGTCACATGAGGTCTAAGAGCTTCCTCTTACACAGAAGGCATACATGGCAGTTCCACTAGGGTGGAGTGTCCCACTAACAGGTAACCAAGTTTATGTTCCTGGTCTTTTGGGTCTATTGATTGTAGGATGGTAATACTAAAATACAGTTATAAATGAATATATGTCATGTGTATCTTTCTGAGTCTGAGTTAGTTCACTCATGATGAGCTTTTCTAGTTCTATCCATTTGGTTGCAAATTGCATGATATCCTTGTTTCTGATAGCTGAATAGTATTCCATTGTGTAAGTGTACTACAGTTTTTTAATCCATTCTTTGGTCGAAGGACATTTGGGTTGTTTCCAGTTTCTAGCTATGAGAAATAAAGCTGCTCTGAACATAGTTGAGGAGATGTCCTTGTGAGGAATCTTTTGGATATGCCCAGGAGTGATATGGCTGGGTCTTGAGGTAGAGCTATTCAAAGTTTTCTAAGATATCTCCAGACTGATTTCCAAAGTCCTTGTACAAGTTTGCACTCCCACCAGCAATATGGGAGTGTTTCCCTTTTTCTGAAACCTCACCAGCATGTGCTGACTTTTGAGTTTTTGTTCTGTCAAATATGGGGTTGGTGAAGGTCTTTTCCTAATCTGTAGGCTGTTGTTTTGCTTTAATGACAGTGTCCTTGCCTTACAGAAGTTTTTCAGTTTCATGAGGTCCCATTTATTAATTGTTGGTCTTAGAGCCTGAGCTATTGGTGTTCTGTTCAGGAAGTTGTCACCTGTGCGGATGAGTTCCAGGTTTCCCCCACTTTCCCTTCTATTACATTTAGTGTGTCCAGTTTTATGTTAAGGTCTTTTTTTAATCTCTTCAAATTACATCTCAATCACAATCCCCTCCCTACTTCCCCCTCTGGTCCCACCCTCCCATCCTTTTCCCCTCAACCCCCTATCCACTTCCTTTTTTTAAGTTTATGGTAAATCTTTTCCCCACAACAGCTCCCCTTTCAGCCCAACAAATGGCTCTTTATCTTATAACAACAAATACTATACAAAACAACAGAAATAATTAGGCCACAATTATGAGAATTATAAAGCTTAGCATACATTCCCAATGTCCAGTCCATACATATTTGGCAACTGACTTTAACATTCTACTATCCAACCATCTCCATGAGTTTAAAGTTCTATATCTAACTCAGCTTTCATACTAACTTGCATCACAATTTTAAAAACATCTTCTTAGATCCAGAACACCCTCTTGATTCCTAAACAATTCAAAATTTAACTATGAGACTATAGCTATCTAGTCTTCAACCAAATGAGAGACCTGAGATAGATAAATATATCTGATTATACAGGAAATGCAGGGCCAGTAGCTTTTAAAACCAAGAAATGACATATAACTGGCTGCCTGGACAGTTTCCAATTTCTCTCCATATATCACAGGATCAATCTTCAGCCTTTTGTCCCTGTTTCTCTGACAGACATTCACTGTAAAACAGAAATTATGAAGGACTTGCCTACCTTGTCTTGGCAGAGCTAGGCTGTTGACTTACCTGCTTCCAAGTTTTGTCCTGTTTGGACAGCAGCCAAGAGAGAGGCTTGCCACTAATTCAACCATCTCCAATTGGAGATTCTTCGATGCTCATCTTCTACTTGGAGTAGAATAGGGGGTGCTGTCAGGAGCTGACATCTCTCAATATAAAAAAAAAACAAACTTAAGAAAACATTTTTGAATGCCATATTCTACAGATTTCTTGAGGGTTTAGACCACCTATCTATCTCCTTATATTTGGATAAGCAAATGTTTCTTGTCTCTTAGCAACTTGATTTCTAATTAACATAGAAAATAACTGATAGACTACCCTAGTACCTAACAAAATGACAAGTTTGACTATCAGTTTACATTTCTTAATTATCCTAAACAGTTTATGACTGTTGCTAACAAAAGACCAAACTTCACATTTCATTTTTAAGCATTACCTAACTACAATACCTTAAAAAGAGTTAATCTTAATTTTGTATCAATATACAAAAATCAATACCAATTTAGCCAAACATAATCTTAATTTTGTATCAATATACAAAGATATAAGAGCATATTCAATAATCTGTCCTTTTTTATCATTCCTATATTTATGTCTATATTCCATTTTTTTCCTCATCTTTTCACCCCTACATAGGAGAGAAAGAAGGATACAGAAAAGAAAAAGAGAGAAATCCCTGGGCCTAAACTCCAACATCTATTTAACAAGACCATTTAACAGCTTGTAATCTCTCCCCCTAAATGACAAGTGTCTATATCCCATCAAATGACCAAAAGTGGGGGGAAAGAAATCACCCACCCCACCTTCTAGAGATGGGACATCGCTCTCTTAAAAGTACTTCATGCTGATTTGGGGCATAGTAAACCTATTTGGGGCCCAAATAAGAATAGAAAATGGATAAGCATGTTAATAGAATCATTTGATCTTCAGTCTTTTTGTGCTAAGCTATTTAAATGTCCTAAGAAGTTTGTAGACAGAAGCTGAACTTCAGGGCTTTACTGAAGTTCTGGATGGAGCAGTCTGTGGAGCTGAACAATCTTAGCGATTTTGAGTTGTTGTGGTTGTAGACATTTGAGGAAACAGCTATTGAGGAAGTCTGGGAGGCTGGATCATCTGAGCTACTTGTCTTCTTTGGTGTGTTATCTGATTTCTTCTGAGATTTCAGTTGTCCAGTTGTCCCTGGATTCTTTAGATGGATGCTTTTAATCTCCTGGAAAGATAAGAATAGAGCACTGCCCTAATCCTAACTCTGGGACACTACTTTTTTTTTTTGGGTGGGGACAGGTAATATTTTTCCTGGACCAAATTGGTTTTTTGACAATATAAAAATTATTATCTTTCAATAGAGAGTAAAAAAGAAATTATTTTGATATTTTGGAACTAAACAAACCTTTAAGTGTATAAATTTTGAGGTCTCAAAGGACAATCACTTTGAATTTCAGCATGCCTTTTTGTGAATAGCTTTTAAATTAAATCATTCCAAATCCTATGTGCCTGCACATCTTTAATCCCATCAGTTTGGGAAGCACATGCCTTTGATCCCAATACTTAGAATGCAGAGACAGGCATGGGCTAACACAACCCTTCTCAAATATTTTACCTTAGCTCCAAATTATTTCAACTCTTGGAGGTTTACAAAACCAGGTTGAACTGTAGTAACCCTTAATTTATTTACAGCATTTTAAACCTCTTAACTGCCTTTTTAATGCCAAACAACGAAAATATCCTTTATGTCACCAAAAACCTTTTAAGCTGATACCAAGTGTGTGTGAGCTATGTGGCAACCACAGTCTAACATTCTAATTTGAAATTAAGACCATTTTTCCTTTCATGCCAGTAAGGCAAAGTAACTTCTTTTGTCTGTACCACATATGTTCACCAAAATAGCAGAATGATCTAAATACAAATAGTCAATTAGCAGTAGAGCACAGTAAAGAAAACCAAGTTTTGAAGACAGCTAAATTTCAGTCAATCTGGAGTTTATAATACTTATAAGATATTGTATCCAAAGTTACCTTTGAGTTAGCTCTAAACATATCCCAAAATGTAGCCTATTTCTCTGTTGAGAAAAATTAGTAAGGTTTTAGAGGCTCACAGACAGGGAGAGAGTAACAGACAAGTAGAACTTTAGCAATGGGTACACTGATGATATGCATGTTTGCTTGAAGGAGTGGTTATTGGAGATGAAAAAACAAAGCGTGTGGGAGCTCCTGTTCCAGAATGAGAATGAGCTGCAACTTAGAAGAAAGAAGATGGTGTCCAAACAGGCAGCTCACAGCAACCAAGGACCTTGGAAACTGTCTAAATTAAATACAAAGTAGCTACTGGTTCTTGTTATGAAAAAATATGTAACCTTGAAGGGACATCTTTGGCAATTATTCAGGCCTGCATCATTTGGTTTTTAAAAAGCACCTATCAACATAATTTTAATGTAAATGAGTTTCTGGATTTTCTCAAAAATTCTCAAGATAATGTGTTAAATGTTTATTCTGTTATCTTTTTCCAATTCCTCTAACACAAATTATCTAATTTAAGCTTCAGATGGGTTCTTTATGAAAGACACCATTATTGATATTATGGAACTGAAGAAACTAGAACACAGAAGCTAAGCCTGATCTTAGGTCACAAAGAGTAATAGCAGAGCCATGCAAAATCGGAGAGTCTGGTTCAAAGCCCATATTCAAATATTATTTATTAATATTTTGATTATAGAAGTTTTCATGAAGCCAGGCAGTAGTGGCGCATGCCTTTAATCCCAGCACTTGGGAGGCAGAGACAGGCGGATCTCTGTGAGATTAAGGCCAGCTTGGTCTACAAAGGGATTCCAGGACAGCCAAGGCTACACAGAGAAACCCTGTCTCGAAAAAGAAAGAAAACAACAACAAAAGTTTTCAGAGAACAGTACAAATTAGGAATAATACAATGTATAATTATCAAACAACTTCCTAAATATTTTATATAGTTAATTAACAATAAGTTTGCATATTAATAAGTTATAATATATTTCAGAACATGTATACAATATGTACAGTCAAAACCAGAATACTTAGTAATTTCATGTCACTATTGTCATTTTGTGTGTAGATGATTCAAATTCTTCTAGTTATTTATAAAATATGTACTAAATTATTGTGAATTAGAAGGTATTTCACAATGCCACAGAAAACTAGAACTTATTATTGTTATTCAACTGTGCTTTGGTACCTGTTATGCAAACTCCATCTGCATTTCCACATTCGTTCCAGGCTGTAGTAAATCACTAACTCTATATTCAAATAGACTTTTTCTTTAACATTCACATATGAAGGAGAACATGCACAATTTGTCTTTCCTTGACCTCTTTTAGTTAGTACATACCCTCTAGGTTCATCCATTTTGCTGAAATGGATAAAATGTTGTTCTTTTTACAATTGAATAATATTTCTTTGTGTGCACATATGCATCTACAGTGCTTCCATATCTTAGCAGTAGTGAATAATAATAATAATGCAGCAATAACCATAAGCTTGGAGGTAACTTTTTAATATGATGGTGTCATTTCATTTGGATATTATACCCAGATGTGGAATTGCACATATAGTTTTAGGTTTTAGGGGAAGAGGAGATATCCTTTATTTTCTTCTTGGTGACTACACTAATTTACATTTCTATCAGCAATTGCTAAGAATTTCTTTACATACTTGCCAACACAGTCAAAGCAAAAGAAAAAATCGTAAGAGGGCTATGACAAGTGGATGGCAAAACAACATCAAATTGAATGTTTAAGCAAAAGAACAGCATAAAAATAACATTACAGGACTAGCCGCTTACCATCATTCAGTAGACACTAAGGAGGAAGCCCCATTAAAGCAGCCAGTCAGCTGACGACTCTAATCTCCAGGACCCCTGGGCACAGTTGAATGTACCCAGAAGTGAGGCTTTTCAGTGAAAGAGCAAATAGCTGCAGATAGAGATGACATCATCAAATTGAGCACTCATAACGGCCAAGCTGAAACTGACTAGGGAAGTTGAGGCAGTTATCTCATGTTCTTCTACTCTGTTCCACTGGATATTTTTTTTAAGATTTATTTTTTGATGTGCATTGCTGTTTTGCCTGCATGTATGTGTGTGTGAGGGTGTCAGATCCCCTGGAACTGGAGTTACAGACAGTTGTGAGTTGCCATGTCGGTGGAGGGAACTGAACCCGGGTCCTCTGGATAAGCAGCCACTGCTCTTAACTGTTGATCCATCTCTTCGGCCCTCCACTGGTCTTTGTGTCTGGTTTTATACCAGTACCATCATGGTGTTTTTGTTTCCATGGTTCTACAGTGTAGTTTGAAGTCAGGGGTTCTGACAATTCTACCATTGCTCTTTCTGATCAGGACCATTTTTGGCTATTTGGAGTATTTGAAATTCAATTTGAATCTGAGGCTGTTTTATTCTAGTTATATGAAAATATTATTGGAACTTTTATTTGTGTCATTTTGTTATAAAAAGTCTGGCCTTATGGTTTATCATGGTCTGAAACTTGTTGCTAGGATGACAGATGTGCCACCGTGAAGGCTGCATTAAATCTAAAGGTCAGTTTAAGAAATATGGCCATTTTAGCTATACTACTTCTGGGGGTTCAAAAATATAGGCAGTAAATCCTTCTTCTGGTATCTTCCTGATTTTCTCTCTTCGATTTTTCTATACTTTTCACTGTAGAAGTCTTTTACCTCTTTGGTTACAATTAAACCAAAGTGTTAATTATTTTTGAAGATATTATGAATTGTATATTTTTTTCTAATTTATTTCTCAGTGAGTTCATTATCAGTACATAGAGAAAGTACAAATTTTATGTTAATTTTGTACCTTAGTGTGGTGGGTTGAATGAGAATGCCCCCTGTAGGCTTGTGTTTTAATACTTGGTCCCTAGTTGGTAGAGCTGTTTGGGAAAGATTAGGAGGTGTGGCCTTTTTAGACGAGGTGTGTCATGAGGTAGGAGGGCTTTGAGGTTTCCATAGACTCTTGTCATTTTTAGTATCTGTCAGATTCTCTCCCCCAGTTTCTCCACCCTCTCCCTCTACTTCCTACTTGTGGATCAAGATGAAAGCTTACAGCTGCTGCTCCACAATACTGTACCTGCCCGCTGCCGTGCTCCTGGCAAATATGGTAAGGAACTCTTTTTCCCTCTGGAACTGTAATCCGAAAAGAAAAATCTTCCTTGTATAAGTTGCTTTGGTCATTACTGAATTTGTCAGGTCAAAAGTCTTTTGGTAGAGCCTTTATGCACTTCTAAACATAAGATACCCTTGGAAAATTGGGGAAATCTTATTTATTACTTTCCTATTTCTTCCTTTATATTATTTTTATCTTGTTTTATTGATCTGACTAAACCACCACATTAAAGTTAAGTGGTAAGAATGACAACCTTGGCTCTTTCTGGTTTTAGAGAAGCTTTTATTTTCCCCTCATTCAGTGTATGTTTTGGATATGAACCTGTTCTTTATTTTGGGGGGGGGAGTTTGTTTTTTCAAGACAGGGTTTCTCTGTGTATCCTTGGCTGTCCTGGACTCACTTTGTAGACCAAGTTGGCCTTGAACTCACAAAGATTCACCTGCCTCTGCCTCCTGAGTGCTGGGATTAAAGGCATGTATCACCACACCCAGCCATCACAGATAGCTGTGAACTGCCATGGTGCTGGGATTTGAACCCTGGTCCTTTGGAAAAACAGCCAGGGCTCTTAACCACTGAGCCATCTCTCCAGCCCCTGAACCTGTTCTTATACAGCCTTTTACAATGTTGGAGTACAATTCTTATTCCCACTCTTTGGGATTTTATAAAAAACAGTGTAAAATTTTGTCAATGACTTTTCTTTATTTGCTGCCATGGGCTATGGTAATGTTATATTTGTCATTGATTCTATTTCTATTCTATATTGTGTTTATTGCTTTTCATGTTAATCCACCCTTGTATCCTAGAATGAAAAAATCTTGCTCATGGTATATTATCTTTTTATTGCATTTTTGAATTCATTTTGCAAGTATTTTCTTGAACATTTTTGCATGTATATTCATCAAGGATATTGACTTACATTGGCTTATATTTTTATTTTTTGTGTTCTTTTTAAAAATAATTTATTTTTTAATTTTTATGTACATTTGGTGTTTGGCCTACATGTACATTTGTGTGAGGGTGTTGGATCCTTTGGAACTGGAGTCACAGACAGTTGTGAGCTGCCATGTGGGTTCTGGGAATTGAACTCAGGTCCTCTAGAAGAGGAGCCAATGCTTTTTAACTGCTAAGCCATCTCTCCAGTCCCATTTCTTGTATTCTTTAAAGAACAGTTTTCTTTCAAGGTCTGGTTGAATTCAGGGAAGAATCTATATAAAATTCTTTGGATACTTTGTGTTGTGATTTCAACCTCATTACTTGATTGATCTATGTGTGTATTTTTCAGTGTTTTGGTTCAACTTTGGTACTCAGGTCTATCCACTTATTCTCCATTTTCAGATGTACTAGAAGAAAACTTTTTTAAAAACTGCTTCCAATGATTCCCTGTTGTTGGACACACAAGATTGGATTACACTAGACATGGCTATTTTAGGCCTGGCCATCAGCTATTTTTTTTAATCTCCCCAATTCTTTGTTTTTAAAGGCTTCATTGAAGTTTGAACAGAAATGGATTGTGTGTAGAGCAAGTTGAACTGGCAGATTGCCTATCCAACATGCTTAGAGTATTGTCCTTCATCCCTAGTACCATGTTAAAATGAGAAACCAAAGCCAGGTGGTGGTGGCACATGGCTTTAATTCCAGCACTTCAGAAGAAGAGGCAGGTGGATCTCTGAATTGAAGGCCAGCCTGGTCTACAGAGCAAGTTCCAGGATGGCTAGGGCAGCAGAGAGAAACCCTATCTTGAAAACAAAACAACAACAAATAACAACGAACAATATTCAAAAATAAATTAAAAACCAAGTACCATGGCACCCCCAACCTAAGAATAACAGTATCAGAAATAGTGGGGTGCAGAAATAATATAAACCACAATTGTTATCTTCTTAATGTTTTTTCCTTCCTTTAACTCTTTCTTCCATATCTTCTCCTGCCAACCCTTCCCATGCTCCCCAACTCCCTTCCAAATTTGTGGCTTCTTTTTCTTTGGTGTCTGTCTGTGTGTGTGTGTGTGTGTGTGTGTGTGTGTGTATGTCTGTGTTCATCCTGCTGAGTTAATTTAATGTTGCTGGTTTGTATGTGATTTCAGGACTAACCACTTGGTATTAGATCAATTAATTAATCAATTAAAAGGCTGATCACTGAGGATTATTACTTGTCTATATTTCTTTGTTTAGGGATGGAGCACCTTGAGATTTGTCCCCTTTCACATTAGCATGTCTATTAGTGTTGCCAGTGTTTGGGTCTTGCTTAGGAATCCATATTGTTATGGTATAATGAGTATAGTTTTGTAGTCATTTCTAGGAGACATAATTGCACAGCAGACTTCTCATTCCTCTGGGTCTTAAAATCTTTCCACCTCCTCTTTCTTAATGTTCCCTGAGTTTTAGGTGTGGCCATTGTGTTACAGATAACATCAACTGGGGCTAGGTACCACATGGTCAGTTGTTCTCTGCATTTTAACAGGTTGTAGTTTTCTGTAATTGTTTCTGACTGTTGTCAAGGAGTTTCTTTGATGAGGAGTGAGAGCTACATTTATCTGTGGGCATAAAGAGAAATATTTAGAATGTTATTAGGGATTAAGCTTGTCTAGTAAAGCGTCAGTAGTGGGCTCTCCTCTAACATTTATCATTTCTTTAACTCCAAGTAGTTGGTAACATTTCCTGTCCTGGGCATGAGTTTGTTCTTGCTGAGTAGTCCAATCAGACAGCTAGTAGTTTACTGCCAAGATATGCCTGCTACTATCACACTGTCAGGGATAGCTTCCCATGCTGGTTATTACCTTCAAAAGTAACTTTTATTTTTCTGATGTAATTGTTGTCTTGGAGGCTTACTGGCTCCGTCTTCTAACCTAGGCCTAGTCCTGGAAGCTGCTAGCCTCGGTACAATCTAATCTTGGTCTACAATGTTTTCAGTCTGTGAGATTTACTTCTGAATAAGCTCGCCCTTTCCTGTTCTTTCTGAACTCTGACTGGGTGGTTCAACTCAGTTATTCTGGTTCAAACTCCTCTCCATGCTGACTGATTCAATCTGGCTTCTCTTCTGAATTGCTCCACTGCTTGGCTTTAAACTAACTCCAGCAATCGGTTCTAATCTTCTGGCTTCTCATTCTCTGGCTCATTCTGTCTTCACCTGTGTCTAGCTTGTTCTCTCCAACCTCACTCTGTGAAACTCTCCTGGTAAAACTGATCTCTCTCTCTCTCTCTCTCTCTCTCTCTCTCTCTGTCTCTCTCTTTCTCTCTCCTCTCTCTCTCTGTCTGTCTCTCCCATTTGTGCTGTTCCCTTAAGTAGCTTCCCTTTCCTCTCTCTTCCCATGAGAGTTGGGCATATCCTACTCTGTCAAATTTTTTTATGATTCATCATTTTGTCTGCCATTCAATTAGACATCACTTTCAAACATAGGTGCTTCCTTCTACAAACTAACTTCATTGTCTGGGATTAAAGGTGAGTACTAAGAGCACGTCTGTATTCCAATCAGAGAGATTAAAAGTGGGTATAAGGGTGTATCTGTATTCCAGTCAGAGCAGCCATGTTGCTGGATTAAAATCCCTCTACATATACCAATTTTTTTAATTTTAATTTTTATTTATTTTTTCAAATTTTATATCTTTATTTACTTGTATTATATGAATGTTTTACCTTGCATGTAGTCTGTTTGCCACATGTGTGCCTGGTCCTTGCAGAAGTCAGAAGAGGGCCTCAAATCCCCTGGGATAGAGGTTACAGGAGAATGTGAGCCACTGTATGGGTGTTGGGAATTGAACTCAGGTCCTCTCAAAGAGCAGCCAGTGCCCTTAACCTCTGAACCATCTCTCCAGCCCCAACCCAAAATCCTTTAAAATATAATAAACATAAAAAATCAATATAGAGTCAAATGTAAAATAGAAAACAAAAGAAAAACTATAATATTAAAAAAAAACCTGAAACAAGTGGACTGAGAGATGGCTCAGTGGCTAAGAGCACTAGCTGTTCTTGCAGAGAATTGTAAGCACACACATGCCTGTAGCTCCAGTCCCAGGGAATCCAACACCCTCCTTCATGAAGGTGGTGCACATGCAGGCAAAACACCCATTGATATTTTAAAAAATAATTGAAACAAGTGCTCAGAATAATGGAAATTAAAGTTCATAATTCACATATGATGAAGGAATGTTATGAATATATAAGAAGATATGTATACACACACACAATGTAATGCAAAGTTCCCTCATCTAGAGTTCAGTCTGAGCAGATTCGATAGATCATTGTACCCCCAGAGCCCAACTGATGCTGAGCTCTGCTATTAATGTGTGCTCCTCCATCACCCATGAAATCCACTGAGGGCTGGTCAACAAACAGTACTAGATAAAGAGACCTGGAAGTTTTGACATATGTCAGCTCCCATGACCTTGGATTTTTAAGACCCAGTCCCTATGTGCAATCACACATCCCTGCTCCTTTACCTGGACACTTAATCTTCTAGTCTTAAATGGAAAGAATGCTTCACTCTGCAGTATTTCCCACTGTACCTGAAAATAGTAAAGTCAGACCTGACTTTTGAAGATGGCTCTCCATTAGAGCACTATGCTTGTGTGTTAAGAAAACACAGTGTTTTCAAGAGATAGCCTACTATGTAGCTCCATGACCAGCTACGTTCACTCTGCTTTTTCTGTTCTCTTTCTATTTCCACGACAATTTCTGTCTGCCCCTCCTCCGGCTTTCTATTACTCTCCTCTGTGCCACCCTATTGCCACCTGGGACAGTGTTGCACTTTCTCAGCCTGCTTTATAATTACCAAAATTTCTAGGATCCCACAGCTCTCTCTTTTCCAATACTGAATTTCAGTGACCTCGCTTCAGTCATGCACATCCTTAAGCACCTGGCATGAGGCTGTGCTGATTCTGAACCCTGGAGATGTTGGAAAGTGTTAATTGCTTCTAATTTGCCATTTTGGTTTTCTCCCTATGTCTCTTTATTGCCCCTCTTTGCTGACTTAACCCGACTCTCTCTTAGACTGTCGATTTCTTGAAGCTCCGTATTATTTAGCTTATATTTATACTTGCAGAACCTAGCAAAGAATCCAAACTGAAATAGGTGATCTTTGAGACTTAGTGGAATAACTAACTTAATTAGTAAATTATTACTCAATTGAATTCAGTCTTTGATACCACCATGTAACACTGCTGTTAAGGATTTATAGGCCCAATGAGTATGCCTATAATCTCAACCCAGAAACAGTCAGGGTGATCTGAAATTTAAGAGCAGTCTCTGCTCCATCATGAGTAATGCCAATGTGTAAAATAAACAAACAAAATATACAAAATAATACAAAAATAAACAAACAAAAACAAAAAGACAAAATCAAGTAGACAAACAAAAGCCATCAAACCATCTTGTGATCATCTTTCATTGACTTTTTCATGCCTTATATTATATTGTAGACAACAAAATGTGGAGTAAAACAGTTATCATTGTGAACAGTCAGGAAAATCAAGGGTAAAGCACCTAAAGTCCTGAGACATAGCATGTTTTTGTTTTTTTTTTAACAGTTCTGTTTTTAAGCTTGAAAATGAGATCCTTCAGAAAGCCTGAGAAGTCTACAAATTAAATTGTCACTTTAAGACTCATTTGTTGTCTCACCAGCAGGGCCAGTTTATTTAAATTTAATTAGTGAAGGAGCTCATATAGGCTTTCAGTAAAACCATTCCACCTGGACCATGGATCTCACCATGTCATCATCTTCTTTAATTTAATATGTATGTAACCCAAGAGCCTATGCTACATTATAGACAAGTTGAAAATATGAGGTAGACCTTGTATTTATTAAAGAAAAAGATTAACTGTCCTAGCAAATTATTCTAGCCTCTTCATTAAATTTTTGTGTGTGTATGTGTGCATGCAATCATAGGAAAGCAGAATGGTATTTAGATTTTGAGGGGAAAAGAGAGTGATTAATTCCTACTTGGAGTGCAGCTGAAGGCTTAAAATGAGGTGGAAGAATTTGTTTTTCTTATATCAACACAATGGATTTTCTGGAAATCAAATGAGCATCCGAGAACCAAGGATGTTAACACTCAGTGTGACCCTCCATATCTCACACTACTCTTACAGAGGACATGAGTCTGATTCATAGCACCCATACCTGGTAGCTCAGAACCTCCTGTCATTCCAGGTCCAGGAGATCTGACACCTTCTGGCCTCTACAGGCACCTGCACTCATACACATACATACACACACACACACACACACACACACACACACACACACACACACACACATCAAATCTTTAAAAATGATTGTGTGTATCCAACTCTTTTTTTTTTTTTTTTTTTGGTTTTTTGAGACAGGGTTTCTCTGTATAACAGCCCTGGCTGTCCTGGTCTCGCTTTGTAGACCAGGCTGGCCTTGAACTCAGAGATCTGCCTGCCTCTGCCTCCTGAGTGCTGGGATTAAAGGTGTGCGCCACCACGCCTGGCGTATCCAACTCTTTAACAATGCCTTACATATCCCAATGACTCCTCTTACAAACTGAGTGATTGTAGGTTGCAGAAAACTAGTTTCTATACAGTTCTCTCTTTGTAGTCTGATTATCTAAATATCACTTTAAAATTTTAGATCATTTCAAATGCCCACAACCATCTCTTATTTGTGTTTGACTGACAAGGACACCAGTTACCAATACTTTTGAGACAGAGTCTCATTATGTAGCCCTAGCTGGACTAGAACTTGCTATGTAGGCCAAGATGGCCTCAAACTCACAGAGATGAACATACTTCTACCCCCAAAGTCCTAGGATTAAAGGCATGTTCTACCTCGCCTTTCAGGATTTATTTGCTTTTATTTTTATGTATATGAGTGTTTTGCTTGCGTGTATGTATGTGTCTGGTATGTGGCATATACTGATATATGGCATATACTGGTGTGTGGGATCCCCTGTCTATCTGGTGGCATGAAGTGCAGAAGAGGGCATCAGATTCCCTGGAACTGGAATTATAGACTGTTGTGGGCCACCATGCTGATCCTCAGAACCAAAGTCAGGTCCTTTGCAAGAGCAGAAAATGCTCTAACCATTTATCTGTCTTTCCAGCTAAGGTAGAAAATTTTAAAGCTGCTGGACAAGGTTAAAAGCTATCCCTGTTTTCTGCAACAGTAAATTTCTAAGTAGGGATTATTCTATTGTTCCTAATGCTGGAGTTCTGAGGATTTCAAGAATATTAGTGGCAATCCACTTCATCACAACAATTTTTCTCAAGGGTAATAAATTGTGTACCTGGTCGAGTTCTCCCAGGTCCTTTTTCTTTTGTTTCTCTAAGGCATCAACACCCAGGAAAGAACATTTTGTTTTCTCCTGCCGTTTTCTCACAGTATGTGACTAGTTTTGACCCTTGTTTGCCTTTAACTTACCTAAATGAAATTCAAGAACAATTTATATGTATATTTATGATTTATAATTTAAAATCAAGCTCACTTTATTTTCTCCTAGACTGAATGAATGTATACAGAGAGAGGGAGGGAGGGAGGGAGGGAGAGGAGAGGCAGAAAGAGAGAGAGACAATCAGTCAGCTTTGAGCTCACAATTCTCTTGCCTCAGCCTTCTGAATGCTGGGGTTACATCATGCCTGGCTTTGAATCTTAAAGAAAAATGCAGCACCCTTTTCTGACATTCCATCTGGATTTCCGATCCTTGTAGTGGGTAGAGTAAAAGCTGTGTCCCAGCCTCTGTTTCCAGACATATTCACAATTCCTCCTTTGCCTAATTCCAACAACTCTCCTCACACCCACATGGCCTAAGTTTTCGTGCTTTGACTAGACTCCCTTAAATGAACTTCAGCTTTCAAAATCTTCCCTGAAAAAAAATCTCTAGGCATCCACTAGTGATGAAAGAATAGTGGCCTTGGTTACCAAGCTACAATTTCTGCCTGGCTATTATGCCTCCATTCAAGCTAAATCAACGCTCAATCCATACTGAGGAAAGCTGGAAGAGGGAGAGGTGGCCTTCTCCAGGGAAGAACACACCAATTTGCTGTACAGTGAGAAATGGTCAGCCCTGAAAATATACCTACAAGTAACATTATGCAAACCGAATAGGTTATATTTAGGAATGTGTGTGTGTGTGTGTGTGTGTGTGTGTGTGTGTGTGTGTGTGTGT
>CAJQZJ010035045.1:533796-553623 GCA_907164525.1 Lophiomys imhausi | reverse complement strand
TGTGTGTGTGTGTGTGTGTGTGTGTGTGTGTGTGTGTGTGTGTGTGTATGTGTGTATGCGTGCACGCTCATGCTCACGTGTATGCAATAACAATTAGTGAAAAAAAAGGCTATGAATTTGAAGGAAAACTAGGAGGGGTATATGGGACAATTGGAAGAAAGGGAAGAGAGGAATATAATTAAACTATAATTTCAAAAATTAAGAAAAGAAATCTCAGCCTATCATTTATCATCATACATCTCAAGTTTTTGTTATTAATTAAACAATAAATGCTATGGTATGGTTTTTCATTCTGTATAGTTCCTACTTTGTACTCTTCTATATGACCAGCATTAAGGAGAGAGTCTAGTATATAACAAGCATTCAAGATTATTTTCATAATTTTTGTCTCTCTAAATCTTAAATTTGTTGCTTTCTCTCTTATCACAGATGATTTCAAGGGAGAAATTGAAGAGCTTTTAACATCAGAAAATCATAGAAAGAAATGCTGATAGATTTTTTTTTTCATGCAATTTTCCCTAAAGAGACAGTACACAAAAAGAATAAATTTCAGAGTTTGAGTTTAAGGTCTACTTTGGTCAGGTAACTTAGGAGTACTAAGTTACCTGAGTATGACTGAGGAAGTCCCTTAGATCTTCCTCTGAATTTCATCTACAAAATGGTGCCAATAACAGTACCTCTCTCATAGGGATGTTGTGATAATTAAATGATAGTATATCCTATAACAAATACTGGTTCTTCCCTGAACGTCTGCATATTTTCTTCACTTTCCATGAAAAAAAAGAAAAATCATTTCCAGAGGTGCTATATGGAACCTGGCACTATCCCCAGTACCTTTCCCTTGTATCTCAATTCTGGTTGAAACTAACTAAAAACCCAATGAAAATTCCACTAGACTGTCTGGCCTAGAGAGAATTGAGAAAGCTCTTCTTTAAAAAATGAAAGAAAGAAAGAAAGAAGGAAGGAAGGAAGGAAGGAGGGAAGGAAGGAAGGAAGGAAGGAAAGGAAGAAAGAAAGAAAGAAAGAAAGAAAGAAAGAAAGAAAGAAAGAAAGAAGGAAAGAAAGAAAGAAAGAAAGAAAGAAAGAAAGAAAGAAAGAAAGAAAGAAAGAAAACACTGCTTGCTGGGTAAACACACAAAGGTCATCTTAGCAAACTTCACAGCTCTTTCACAACTTTCCAGCCTGCCTTGGAGGAGAGTCTCAGAGCGGCTTCTTAAGAGAATATACATTCTACCTTATATTGAATGTAACACATGGTGGGGGGGGATTGGCTAAATATTTTATTTATCATCTCAAAGAACCCTAACTACTCTTTGAAATAGATGCCTGCATTATTCCCATTTTACCTCTAGAGAGGCAATAGCTCAGACAAGTATCTTGGCCAAAGGTCTTAAAGCTAGAATTTGAGGAAGTTGGAGTTTGAACTCTAGAACAGAGTTACGTGCTGGAGTCTGAGCTTAATCACACTAATTCTCAACATGCTAGACTCTGCCCAACGTGCTTCACATGACCTCATTCTTCTCAAAACCAGATCAACCATTACATTTCTGTCTGCATTTTCCTTAACACTCTACTAGAAACCCTTTATTACCATCAGATTCCCCTCCTTGGCATTTGAAATCCATATTTCGCTGTAAACATTGCTCAGATGTTTCCTTTTTCTGGAAACACCATTTTGTAGTAATTCAAGTGTTTCTCAAACTTTATTATGCTTCAGGTTTATAAAACATATTTGCACTCCTCTGCATGTTTTCACCCTAGCCACATCTGGCACATGCCCTCCCTTTTATAACTTAGATCTCATATTTTGAAAATGACAAAATAGAAATAACATGGATAAAAGAGATTCACATTCTCTGAATAGTGGAAAGAAGAATTTATCCTGTCTAAGGAATTCAGGGCTTGTGGGCAACACCATTATAAGTTTCCTGAAATTTATATATCTCAGACTGGACTCCATCTGTCCATAGCAATGCCATACTCCATACTGTCCATTCTCCATACCAATAGACACAGTGACATACACACATACACATATATACAGAAAGAGAAAGAGACAGACACACAGACAGGTAGGCAAGCAGGCAGGCAGGCAGGCAGACAGACAAAACTCCAAGAATATCCTGACTCCCACTTCTACCCAGGCAATTATGTGAGAAAAGGGTCATCTAACAGAGCAAAAATATTTTTAATAATACCCATTCTTCTCCATTATCCAATATCTACTTCTTTCTCTTTCTCTCTTCCCAACAGTGGGAGGCTAATTCCTTTCCTTTCACCAAAACACCAGATGACTTGACTCCAATTCCCACTCCAGGAGGTGGATTTCGGGACCATGAAAGAAGTTGATCTTCTAGCTGGGCGTGGTGGTGCATGCCTTTAATCCCAGCACTCGGGAGGCAGAGGCAGGTGGATCTCTCTGAGTTCGAGGCCAGCCTGGTCTACAAAGCGAATCCAGGACAGCCAGGGCTGTTACACAGAGAAATCCTGTCTCAAAAACAAAAACAAAAACAAAAAAGAATTTGCTCTTCTATCTCTTTAGCCTAGCAAAGGCACGTGACACAATTCAGAGCAGAGTTAGTGGGCATAAGCATAGAAAATATCAAAACCTTTGCTCAGTACAAGCAGGTGACACTAATTCCCAGTGATGGAATTTTCAGAGTGTTGGCCTTAAGAATTTGTATTAGCTGGGCATGGTGAGGCACGCCTTTAATCTCAGCACTTGGGAGGCAGAGGCAGGTGGATCTCTGTGAGTTCGAGGCCAGCCTGATCTACAAAGAGAGTCCAGGACAACCAGGGCTGTTACACAGAGAAACTCTGTCTTGAAAAACCAAAAAAAAAAAAAATTTGTATTAATTGCCTTTTCTTGTTGCTGTGACAAAACACTTAGCAAAAGCAACTTAAGAATTGAAGGGGATATTTTGGTTCACATCTTTAAAAGACACTGTCATGCCAGGGAAAGCATGGCAGTGGGAATATGAGGCTCTTGGTCATGTCATGTTTGTAGTCAAAACTCAGAGAGAGATGATGTGAATATTCTTCTGGCTTCCTCTTCTTTGCTCACTTTAAGATTCCAGCCCATGGGAAGATGCCACTCACATACAGTTGGTTGGCATTCAATTTCTTCCCATCCTTTGTGTGGCAGGCTCCAACAGGGAATACATGTGCATTCTCCACCATCAGGTACAAGACTAAAGTAGGTGGTTTGGAGGCATGTCTGATCATCACTTGGTATGCCAAATTTTCCACTCTGCTTAGAAAGGTTGGGGAGGGGGTAGTAGGTACTTCATTTCTCTCTTCCTTTGGAGAGAACTGTGTAGGAAACTGAGTCACCATCTCCATTTGGAACCAAAGAATGGATGGAAAGCTTTCAATAACAGAGCATAGAAGGCAAGGCTAGTCAGTAGCCCACTTTCTTCTCATCTTCCTCCCTCCAAGCTTCAGGAAAGGCATGAGTATGTGTGTTCCTGAACTCATCAAACAACAAGGTAATGGTTAGTGTCTGCAATTCTTACCCACCACTTGAAGTCAGCTAATTCCAGTAACGACAGTTTACATACCTATGTAGAGATAGCGTGTGACTCTATGACCCAGCTTAAACAAATGTTGAAAGTGCTAAACTCCCTAGTCAGCATTAAGAAAGGGCAAGTCATTATTCCACATTTGCAGTAATAGAACTCAAGGTGCAAAAGAGAAGATAAACATGCATTTTTACTTATCTACCGAGCCCTCGTGCTGTGCCTAAACAAGGGACTATGTACAAAAAACCAAACCAAAAAAAAAAAAGATGAACAGTGTTCTAGGGCCTGAGGCAGCAATGGTGGCATACATATGTAATTCTTGGAATTAGAAAGCAGAGGTAGGAGGATAGGTAGCCAGTTCTACATAGTGAGTCCAGAATAGCCATGTCTGTGTATCAAGACCCTATCTAAAACAAAAATTACAAAAGATGTATATAGATCATAATAATATGTAACACATATAAGACACAATATTAAATGATTTTTCATGCGGAAAAAAAAAATAAAACCCCAAAAGTTTACAGTTTGGATGACAAAAGTATCAACATGGAAGGAATCAGATGCTGGGATTATCTGAAAACATTAGTGAAGTAGCTATCATGAGAAGTGCTTTTTATAATTACTTAGTTTCTTCCAAAACAAACAAAAATAAAAACTCAGCAAAATATGTACAAGCCAAAACCACACAGAATCCTAGCTTGGAGAGTGAAGATGGACACAAAATCCCATCTCTAGCCATAGAGCTATTTTTGTCAATCATTAGCAACTGGGAGGAGATAGTTTTCTTTAGTTTTGTGGGGGAGGGGGGATTGAGACCAGGGTTTCCCTGTATAACTGCCCTGGCTGTCCTGAAACTAATTTTGTAGATCAGGCTGGCCTTGAACTCACAGAAATCCACCTGCCTTTGCCTCCCAAGTGCTGGGCTTAAAGACATGCACTGCCAACACCGCTGCTGCCGCCGCCACCATCACCTGGTGAAATAGCTTTCTTTAAGAGTACAGATGAAGACCACAAATCCAACAACATTAGAACAGCACAAACTAGAAAATATAGGTGACAAAGTTGGATGGTTAGAGAAGGGGGAATGGGCCTGTGAAGAGTGAGGAGGAGTGGACAGGATCAAAATATGTCATGAAATTCTCAAAGAACTAAAAATTTAAAACTTAGCAAAGACATATAATATTATATATACATATATATATGTGACAGAAAAAGAAAGTAATTGAAACAACATACTCATTGGATTCAGGAGTAAAGTGGAAATGAGAGAAAAATCAGTGAGGTTAAAAACATATTAATACACCTTACTCACCAAGGACTATATGAAGGAAATAGGGACTCAAAATCCAAAAGGAGCTATCAAAGATACTATCCAAGATACAGAAGGAAGGAGAAGTCAATTAGAACTGGAGAGGCATTTTAGGAATAGAAACTACAAACTGACCATATTTGTCTAAAAATAAATATAAAGATGTAAAAAAAAAGACTAAGTAAAATGTAAACATAAATAGAAGAAAACTAAATACATCCCAGGATTCAAAATATTCAAATTCTGACATATAAAGAAAAAGATGAACTTTTTAAATCAGGTAGTCAAACAGTGGTTGTGGCACACACCTCTGCAATGAGATGAAGAGAGAAGGATTGTGAGTTCAAGGCCAGCATGTTTTATTTAATCAATCTGAGACCACAGGCCATGTGATAGCATTGCCCACATTTGGGGTGAGTTTTGACACCTCAGTCAATCCTTTCTGAAATATCCCTGACTGACACACCCAACAGTTTCTTTTTTTAATCTGTTCAATGTTTCTTAACCCAATCAAACTGACAACTGAAATGAACAAGTTACATATGAAAAAAAGCATCAGTATTAAAATATAACTTCCAATGTTTTAAATGCTAAAAGCCTAGAGAACATGGACTGATATATTTCAAGACGTGATAAAAAAAGCTGCCAATGCAAGATTATTACATGCAACAAAGCTATCTTTCATTATTAAAGGAAAACACATTATGAGAGATAAGCATAAACTAAAACTATTTGTGTTCACAAGCTAGCATTTCAGAAGGGATCAGTATGAGTGAAGAGGGACAGAGTGTAAAAGGGGATCAATGTGATCCCACATATATGTACATATATTTATCAGTATATACGTGTCTGAAAATATAATAATGAAGCAATTATCATATATAATGAACATATGCTAACATTAAAAAGACAAAATAGATAAATAAATGAGAAATTAAGAAAGAATCAGACACTTCGATTTTAACAAAACAACAGTCTAAGGGAATGAATAGGAGAGGAAAAGAAGAATATACACTATTCAAAACAACCCAGAAAATTAAAGAAAAACAATACAGCAGGAATTAGTTTACAATTTTCAAACGTAGCCATGGTAAACTCTTTCAACTCCTTCAAGGAAAAGATTCAAATGGACTCACTGAATTGAAAATAAAACTTGACTCTTTGCAGCCTGAAAGAAACTCACCTTGCTGACAAAATTTTCACAAACTGAACAGAAAAAGATAGCCTAAGCAAATGGAATCCAAACACCTGCTGGAATCAAGTCAAGTCATATAAAATATAGCACTACATGTTGAATAAGAAACCAGACCATCAAGAAGGCATATAATAACTGTAAAGATATATGCATCAAATATCAATGTACTTACCTTAATGAAACGTGGACGTAGAGAAACATAGCAGATGTAATAGCTGCTACTCCATTCTTACCAATAGAAAGTTCATCCATGTAAAACAAATCACTAAAGAAACAGCAGAGATAAAGTACATGATAGATCAAATAAACTTAGCAGACATTAGTGAAAAATTCCATTCAAAGGCTGTGGTCAGTACATTCTCAGCCGCTCAGAAATATTCTTGATAGTAGATCACATTTTAGGCCGTAACACAATCACAACAGAAAACCCAAACTCATTTGCGCATGACCTGAGGAGCTAGTTCTAGGGCTGAACTGATTGCAAGACATTTTCCCTGACCTGAACAATCTGCTCCTCCAAATATCCAGGTGTTAAATCAAAGGATTATTAGATGTGGAAAATACCCATGTTTTCATCTCAACATTTCAAACCTCCACTACCTCATCCTTTATGATTCATCAAATCTCCAGACGTGCTTTCTGGTTTTGAATTCAACACGAATCACTCTCCTTTATTTACAACAACATAAATAGCTGACTCTTTGTCAACACTTCATTTTGTTTTTAACAGATTCAATTCTATCTAGAAGAAAGGGCTTTCAAAGCCAGCTCTGGGGGCTTCACACTGAAAAAAAAAGAAAATGGAGGTGGGGGAGGGGAGAGAAGGTGTTACAAGCAATAAAAATTTAACTAAAAAATATTACTTTCTCTGGAGAACTGTGAACTTTATAGCACAAGACCCTACCAGAAGATGTTAAAACTATATTCACTAAACGTCATGAGAAAGTCTCCTTATTTTTCTTCACAAATGGTGTCAGAAACACAGAGAGGGAGAAGACTGGGAATTTGTGCCCATAAGCAAATGGTATTTCACGGTACTGTTACAGGGAGGAGAGCAAAAGGCCCGGGAAGCCCTTCATAAGATAACCATTAAATCCTCAATCACATAATTGATCCATGAGAATACTAGAAGCAGATGTAGAAAGTGGCCTTACTGGAGGGCTGCAAGCAACACTCAGGGTAAACAAGGATGGGAGAAGGCCACTGGGTCCCTCCCCTTCTCCACATGACATGTTTTCTTCTATGCAAGAATGACTTGCTGTTTTATAAAGCATGGAAGGCAATTATTTTAATGTAAAGAAAGGGACATAATTTACATATTTTATAGGCAAATTATAGGGTTAGAACTAAGAAAAATTAAAGCATTCTCTGTATTACTCTTCAATCCCAAGAATAATTTGATGTAGATCTTCTGGTGGTTTGCCCAGCCCTTTTGCTTTCAGCAGGCAACCATAAAGATGTGTTTATGTGTGAAAAGCCAGAAATGCAACTTACCACTGGTAGCACAGTCTAGAGAACTTAAAAAAAAAACACACAGTATTTATTAGTCTGCAACTTAGTAGTTTTAAAGTTATTTTGTTAACATTTAACTATTGTGGCTTCATAAATTATACAGATAGAATGATTCAGATTGTATGCTTTAGGAATAGTAAAAGAAAAATAGACAGGTAAGGAGACTTCTTCTGGGAAAAGTTAGAAGCCATGTAGCAAGAAAAGTCACCCCTCCACCCATTGATCCAAAAGTTTAGCCTTGCTCCCATGCAGGCTAACTACATGTCTCCCTAGCTTACCTGCCCTCTGTTGACTCTTTCCACGGATATGATGAAACTATTGGAAAATTAGACTTTTTTATGAATCATTTCCAGGGCGCCATTTTTAACATTTGGGTAACTCTTCTTGGAGTTACTGTTATGAAACTCAGAGTCACAGTCTATACCTTCAAGAAGCCAAGTCTGGTCACCCATCCTTGAGAAGTCAAATAAATTAATTGGAAAAAAGGCAGGAAATTAATAGTAACAAAACAATCCTCCCCCCCACACACACACACACACATCCCAAAAAAGCAGAAAGGGGAGCTTTATTCCATGTGGCCACATTGGGAGGAGAAATTGAGTGATAGCCTCCAGTCCATCCTTGTGATACTAAAGAGAGATTAAAGTTTACAGAGAGGGTCAGGCATGTCTGAACAGACTTAGTGAAGGTCTGGCCCACCCTATCACTGACCTATCATTTTCTAAGCTTCAGTCTCTCCAGAAAGATGATCTGACCAGTTGTCAGCACTGTGTGAAATCTCTTCCTGGGAGGCAAGTTTCTGGCTCTGGCTTGGACCAGGCTTCAGCCTTTTCCTTCTCCCAGAATGAGATTCCTGGGGAAATTCCAGTTTCTTTGAGTCATGGTTTCAATAGTATGGCAGTCAGATTAAAAAACACAAGTATATTTTTCTGCAGTCGTTATAGGCTTTAAGAACAGTAAAAATAGGAAAAGAGCAAAATTGTTATCCTTTGCATATGTATATTATGTTGTTGAAAATATTGGAATGTACCTTCTAAAATTAATTTCATGTCATACATACTTGATTTAAAATTCATTAAATAATTTTCCCAAATGTGTTACATATATGAATGCTATTATCTAAATCTTTAAATATTACATTGGAAGATAATTTTTAAATCTAACTTAATCCTTTAAAAACAGTCCATCTTAAGCGGATGGGGGGTGAGGGGGAAGAGGGTGGGAGGATAGGACCGAAGTGGGGAGTAGGAAGGGGATTGTGATTGAGATGTAACTTGAAGAAATAAAAAAGGCCATTTTTATAATAGTAAAATTAATTCTCAATACAGAAAAAATAAAATATCAATAAAATGAAAAGGAGAAATAACTTGGAATTCCATCTAGAAATAGACTTTATACTGAAACTTAATTTTCAATTTTTTTCAATTCGAACAGTTTACTCTACCATAATTTTCATAACTGTCATTCAAATTTCAAGTTGTTCATGATTTCTTTTACTATGAAATGCTATCAATGATTTTGACAGTTTGGGATTAAGTTTCCAGGGCCGTATTTACAGTTGAAAAAAAAAAGAAAAGAAAACAAAAAACAGGCAGTCCCTTTTAGTTCCTCTTTTTTAAGTCTCTGAGATTTTTCATTTCAGGGCTTCAAATATAAGCAGTCCATCTTAAGGAAAATGTAACTGAACAAGTGCTGGTAACAAGCATTATGCACTGGTATCAACAATTGTTTTTCTAGCTTTCAAGTTAAACAGGCTCACTAGGGGGTCCAGAAGGTAGAAAAGGCAATCAACAACCCTGCTAGAATATTCAGGAGCAACTTGCCAGTGCATCAGAGCCTAAAAGTGGTCAAGTACTATGTGCAATTTTTTTTTGTAAAGAAAATTTGATTTATAATAAATTTTAACAGTTACTATTTGAACTGCTTTGTATTGAAATTTTGGTCTGTGGTATTAAATTGCTGATATACAAAATATTTTAATATAAATTAAGAGAAAGGTAAATAAGTCTTACAATGTTTATTATGAGGTGATCTCTGGAAATGTTACTGAGCAGATTCTAGATAGTATCTACTTTATACAGGAGTCTTGGATAAGAGATTAACTTCCAAAGGTGTGTGTGCTCTTGATAGGGAAATTTTCAGTGATTTCCTGGGAACCATATTAATCATATCTCACTATCAATATATGAGAGTATTCATCTCATCACTGTGTTTGTAATTTTATTTCAGACACATCTGAAGATTACTTACTTGCCAATAAAAATTCTATGAATCTTTCTGCCTTCAGTTTTGTTTCATTTTTGTTACATCAACATGTGCTTGAATCATTTCTTACCATTTACAAATCAAAATTATTGTTTCACAAATTTCTGGACCCTATTCAGGGTTCACTTTAAACTTGATTTTGTCACAGAAAAGCATCAATTTACAACTAGAAAAATAACTTCTCTGGGCCACAAGAAATATTTTGGTTTAATAAATACTTAACAATGGTTTTCCTAAAGAATTATGTAACATAAATATATAAACACATGAACCCTCAACAAAACAGTTTTGAATGATCAGTGGGATATTAAAGGAAGTAAATAGTGAATATAAAACATCTAGGAATGAATGGAAAGGGAAATATAATTTACCATAGACTGTGGGAAAAAGTGACAACAGCTGTAAGAGAGAGGTTTATGGGTACAAGTACCTACTTTAAAACACTGGGGAGGTGGGACTAGAGAGATAGTCAGTGGTTTATAGCAGTTGCTCTTCCAGAGGACCTGGGTTCAGTTCCCAGCACCCACGTGGTTCCTTATACCCACCCATAACTAATTCCACAGGCTCCAACTCCTTCTTCTGACCTTTGCAGGCACCAGACATGCTTGTGTTACATATATATATTAAAATATATATTAAATATATATTATAAATTTATAAATATATATAAAATATATATTAAAATCTTTAATATACTAATCAAAGTTAAAAGATGTAAATTATGACATAGGTGATGGTCCCTCAACCGAACTCTGGTACCTTAGGAAATAACAACAATAATTGAGCAGTAGAACTGTAACAAATAAAAAGGCTTCAGGATATCAAAGAAAACAAAGACAGAGAATGACAAGTCTTAGCTAGATTTACAGAAAATGTATGCCCAAGGTATGATACAGAGCCAAAAATAATGCCCAAGAGACCAAAAAATAAATTGATTCTTGCCAATTCTTACCACTATGTCTGCTGCTCACTAACTTGGGCTTCGCCTGAAGTATGAGCTTTCTCTCTGGCAGTCATCAATGCTGACATTGGCCACCAATGCTGGTGCTGGTGTGACTGCCAACACTGGTGAGGCCATCAAAACTGGTGCCACCATTAACACTGGCATTTCCACCAAAACTAGAGTGGCCACTAAAACTGCAAGTGGCCAATAGTGTGTGCTTTTTGTACTGGGAGCTCCTGACATAGACCATCTGTGAGCGGTCACTTCTGCAAGAGGCTTTGTCCTGGTCTGCTAGGACTTGAGGAGGAAGGGCCAGCTACCTACTTCCCATCCACTCTTGAGAAGTCAATGTTTCAAACTCCAAACAGGCATGTGTTTGGAACTACCTTCTGACTTCCAGGTAGGACATGAGCTCCCTTCTGGCCCTGGTTCAGACAATCACCTGTCATTGATCTGGTGCCATTCCCCAACCACCATCCCACCCGTCCCCTCCTCACCATGGCCCAAGAGTATTCTACGGAAGAGGCACTTCTACTGAAAGCCCTATGCAAGCTCAATCAAACAGGATAGTACTGGATAAGTATGATTGTTAATGAGGCAAAAGAAAGCCTGAAAGATGAACCAGAAGCAACTTTCTTGATTAGAGATAATTCTCATTCAGACTACCTCTAGCAATGTCTGTTAGAAAAGCTCATCATGAGTGAACTAATTCAGATTCAGAAAGATACACATGGCATATATTCACTTATAACTGGCTTTTAGCCATATAGTACAGGATAACCATCTTACAATCAATAGACCCAAAAGAACAGGAACATGAACTTTGTTATCTGTTAGTGGGACACTCCATCCTAGTGGAACTGCCATGTATGCCCTCTGTGCAAGAGGAGGCTCTTAGCCCTCACGTGACTAATGAACTGAGGGGGGCTGACATGTGGAAGCAGCCCACACAGGAGGAGTAGGATAGGTGGGAGAGGGGGTAGAGGGTGAGAGGGTGGTACCAGGAAGGGGCGGAGGGAGGGGGCTGTAATGGAGTTGTAACTTGAATATAAATAAATAAATGTTTAAAGAAAAAAAAAAAGATATCAGTGGGAGATTCACATTGGATTCTATTCTATGTGCAATCTCCAAGCTTAAATAATTTCGTAGCATGATTCACCTGAATGACTACCATGTTCAGATGCTAGAGTGAGGGAACCAACTTAGAAGCACCTTCCCGGTTTATATGACCAAAACTCTAAGTGGCTTGCCTGGCAAGAATGAAGATACTCTATAAAGAGATGTATGAGCTCCTCTCTTTGGCTATCAGTGAATACCAAGAAATTATAATTTGCTACAATGTAAGTTCAAGGTTAGCTAGGGCTACACGATGCCATGTCTCAAAAAAAATAAGAAAGAAAAAATGTTTAAACTTATTAAGCTTAGTGAACCCATTGAAGCAGTACATTATTTAGTCATCAAAATGGTGGTGATGTTTAGCATTTTTACTAAAAGTGAGTAAAGAGTATTACGCTATTGTATGTATGAGCCTATTTATGTGAAAGTCAGGACAGAGACAATAAGGACCTGGTAGTTTCAACTGATGACTGAGGAAATAGGAGGCAGTGAAATGTTGCCATTCTTTCCACATTTCTTATGTTGTTGTTATAATAAATATTTCATAATAAGAGCCCTCAATTTTAAAAGCTAAAAGATGTATGTATTGTACATAATAGGGATAGCAAATAATGGAAATAAAATTACCAAATTTCTCCCAATTCACTGGTCATTGTTCCAAGAGGAAATTACTATTTCTTAAATATTTTTCTTAGGAATTTCCACATGCAAATAACTCTCCCCAGATGCTCATAAGAACAGCAGTTTTGCTTTGTTCCCCAATATACCACAGCATCTAAAACACTGCTTGATGGATAATAACAGCCCAGTATACTTTCAATAAATCATTTCTTAGATAATACACACTCCCATTATTATGCCACACATAGTATAGTATTTCCTTCTTTTGTTAGGCATCCTATTTCTTGGGTATTTCTTTATTTCTTCTCTTATGGGTCAATCATGAAGACAACAACTGACAAAGAATCAAATATAATATATTGCTATGTGGTGAATGGTATAATAAAAATAAGGCAAATGGGGGAGGAGAGATCATAAGAAGTGTTTATAAAAGGCTTGTATTAGGAATATGTGTAGTGGAAATATTTTCTTTTCGCACTCCTGATGGTAGTACACCATTAATGTTTTCCTGTATATCCATTCAAACATTTGTTTAGATCTTCCATTTTTTAATTGGGTCATTTGTTTTCCTGACACTTTTAAAAAATTCTTTATATAATCTGGAACAATAGCACTTGTTTCCTTCTTTACTTTATAGTAATGTGAGACGGCATGAAGTAGGTAAAGTTCCTCCATTAAAGGCTTCTATCACTTGATTGCCTAGACCAGAGGTTCTCAACCTGTGGGTCACGACTCCTTTGAGGTCTCATATTAGATATCCACATTATGATTCATAACAGTAACAAAATTACAGTTATGAAGTAGCACCAAAATAATTTTATATGGTCAGGGGTCACCACAACCCGAGGAACAGTATTAAAGGGTCGCAGCATTAGGAAGGTTGAGACCCACTGGCATAGAGTCATTTTCTGGTGATTCTATTACCTGAAACAACCACAGGCATTTTGGTTTTCTCTATTTTGATTTTTTTCATCTTATACCAAGTAAATATATGTTTATATGTTTATCATCTCTATTTATCATTTCATAACTCCCTATGGACAGAATTCTTGCCTTGAAACATAGACTAGCCCATCATGAGTACTCAGTATGTATTTGTTCAATAACTGATCATTCCAAGGGCACAAATCTGGACTAACAAGTCAACAGTTGTTCTGTTTTAAGGTAACTAATCATAATTGTGCTTGCTCAAGTCAGAACCTGTCGAGTTGTAGTAGGTTACCTCTTTTGAAGGCAAAGTCACTGCTCTCCACCCTGGCTACTCCTTTTTTTAAATCTTTCAACTAATATTCTAGGGTTTGCTATTAATTTACCATAAGTGTTTACAAAGTATAAAATGTGGTGATCTCCCAATTTTATTCACTATAAATACATGTTGGATTAACTTACATAGCAGGAGAAATATTTGCTTCTTCCTGTGTATATGTATGCTGTGTGTGCATGTGTATATTTGTGTTTACATGTGCATGAGCACATGTATGTGTGCAGATACATGTGTGCATGTGCACATGTATATGAAGACCCAAGTTTGATATTGGGAATCTTTCTCAGTTTCTCTTCCACAATATTCTTCTAGGCGTGATCTCACAATCAAACTCAGAGCTCATAGATATGCATAGTCTCCTCAGTCATTTTGTTTCCCATGTCTCTACCTTCCAAGGTTGGAATTTCATCCAGATAGGTTATGGGTTCTGGAGATCCTAACTCTGATTTTCTTACTAAATAAAAACCCTTCATTTCAAGATGAGTAAGTAAACCTGACTCTCCCTTCTGATAATGATTCATTAAATGCCATTAAACAAATGAAAAAGATTAAAATCGTAACATCAAATATAATGAAGTGGTCATCAGCAGAAGGAAACTTTTGACAGAAAGTGTGCATAAAGATTTTATAGAAAAGCACTATCTATTGCAGATGAAGCAGCGTGAAAGAAAAACAGGAAAGAGTTTTTATTCCAGAAATCAGCAGATTTAGATGGCAGTTGTGAAGGTAGGAACTGTTGCTGCAAATGTTTCCCAGGCTAGGCTCTCCCTCGTTTCTATTTCTTCAACAGTAGAAACCACAAACTGAGAGCCATTGATATGAAACCATTCTCAGAGCTGACTGGCCAGAGACCTGGTGGCAGGTTGACTACATTGGACCACTTCCTCCTTGGAAAGGACTGTTACAGAACTTTTAAAAATTATTATTATTTATTTACTAACAATATTCACCCATAACAAATACCAACAATTTCTTAACCATTAATCCTATAAATTCCTACAATCCCTTTAACCTATCCACTAAACCTATTGATAACTATTACAACTATCTAACCTTTTAGAAGGATACAGTCTCTGGGGCAGGTTCTCAGTCATCAGGAACACAGTCTCTGTGGTAGACCCTTAACTCACTTAGCAGTCCTTTTTCTGGAATATCTCAGATGCAGGTTCGTCAGGGTAAATTGGTTATTGCAGTCTCACCTTAAATAAGGCTTCATGCTTTCTTCTCTGTGGGAGACTGCATCAGCAACTCTGATCAGTCCTTAAAGCCAGCCACAGTTTGGACAGATCAAACCCCTCTAGGCAAAAGCTGAGCCACAGGGTTTAGTCCTTGGCCTTTTGCTGTCTTGCTGAGGCTTTCTGTGTTCACCAGCTTCTTTCTTCCTCAGGGAAATCCTGCCATCAGTTCAACAGCACTTTCTCCAGCAGGACTCTCGGAGCTCTCTCGCATTGGTGGGGAGGGGGGCTCTTTTTGACGGGGCTCCATGCTGTCCTTAAATAGGAGGAACTCTGTTTCAGCTTAATTTGGGCTTAGCCCACTTAGCAGCTGAAAACAATGCCAGACCAAATACTTTGCTTCTTAAGTCCATTAAGTCTTTCCTGTTTTCCTGACTTCAACCTTGTTTTTTCAGTCCATTAAGTCTTTCCTGTTTTTCCTGACTTCAACCTTGTTTTTCAGTCCATTAAGTCTCCTGTTTGTTTCCTGTTTTTAGTCCAAAAGCTGATAAGCTAATTGGTCACAGCCAAGTTGATCTTCATGCCCCGAATCAAGAGACTGTATCAGAAACCCTTATATATTTTCTAAATCTAATTTAATTATTCTAACTCCCTACAAAGGACAATGCTCTGTCCTTACTGGAGTAGATAGTTATTCTGGTTGTGGATTTTCCTTTCCTTTACATAATGTTTCTGACAAAGCTACCATCCATGGACTTATAGAATGCCATATCCACCATCCTGCTATTCCATACAATATTGCTTCTGACCAACGAACTCACTTTACAGAGAAGTGTGGCAGTGGGTCCACACTCATGGAATCTGCTGGTCTTACCATGCCCCCATTATCTTAAAGCTGCTGTCCTGATAGAAAGATGGAATGGCTTTTTGAAAACACAGTTACAGCACCCATTAGGTGGCAGTAGCCTGGATGGCTCGGGCAGGATTCACCAGAAGGTGGGTATATACTTCAATCAGAATGAAATATATGGTGCAGTTTTTCCCATAGCCAGGATTCATGAGTTCAGGAATCAAGGTGTTAAAGTGGGAATGGTTCCACTATCATGTCTAGTGACTCACTAGAAAAAGTTTTGTTTACTGTTCCCTCAAACCTGAGTTCTGCTGTCTTAAAAGGTTTGGTTCCTGATGGGGAGCACTCCTGCCAGGAGATACAACAAACATTCCATCGAACTGGAAGCTCAGACTTCCCTCTGGCCACTTGGGGCTTCTAATGCCCTTAAACCAAATGACAGTGTTTAGGAGGGGTAATTGGTGCAGATTACCAGGAAGTAATTGGATTGCTTCTTCACAGTGGAGGTAAGAGAGATTATGTCTGGAGTGCAGGAGATCTTCTAGGGTGTCTCTTGGTGCTACCATGTCCTTTCATTAAAGTCAATGGAAAATAGCAACAACTCAATCCAGGTAGGATGACAAAGGGCACGGACTCTTTGGGAGTCAAAGTATGGAAGAGTTCATAACCCAAAAGCCTAAGGTGTACTGAGAATCTCTGACAGGGAAGTTGGCTTGACTGGTAACACCCGTGGAAGTTTCTGAGCTTGACGACCACACACCAAACCCACTGGAATCTACCACTTCCAGACCACAGGGGAGTTGGTATGCAGGATTATTCAATCCTCAACGTTTCTCTCTGTCCCAGGAAACTCCAAGGCCTCCATACCACACATGCTCAGTCTTACATCCACCAAGACACTGTGGCCCTTCAGTTGTTCTGATCAAAGAATAATTCTGCTTCTGGAGATGCTTATCTTCTGTCCCTTGGTTCCTCCTTGACTCCATTGATCTTGATCTTACATTTATTGGCCACTCCTCCAGAAAAAGAACCAAGACCTGCTGAGGGGTTTGCTGAGGGTGGAGGAAATACAGATTGGGTAGTAGAGGAAGGTAGTTATAAATACCAGTTAAGGTCACCAGTTGCAGAAATGAGGATTATAACTGACAAGAACATTTTTGTTATATTTTGTTCAGAATATGTTTTGTGCATATATACATATGCACATATTTTTTTCTTTTGGTTTTTTCGAGACAGGGTTTCTCTGTGTAGCCCTGGCTGTCCTGGACTCACTTTGTAGACCAGGCTGGCCTCGAACTCACAAAGATCCACCTGCCTCTGCCTCCCGAGTGCTGGGATTAAAGGCGTGCGCCACCACCGCCCGGCTTATATGCACATATATTAAATAGATATTTTTGTCTTCTTTCCTCTGCCTCTATCATATAATATAATGTCAATTGAGATAATAGCAGTTGTTATCATATTTAAGTTATGAGATACTAAAAGAATGTCCCTCATGGGACATTGCCACCTATTCTAAAATAAATAATGTCATTTCAATTGTACATGAGATAGTATATTCACTTCTATCTGGGATAGTTATATCATGTTAGACATACTTATGATGCCCTTGTTTTCATTTGGAAATTAATCACAACATATGATTGTACATCAAGGGTACAAGGAGTAGACCTGTGATGACTATTCTTGGTTATCAACTTGACTCCATCTGAAGTTAACTAAAACCCAAACTGGGCACACCAGTGGAGGATTTTTCTTGATTATATTATTTGAGGAGAGAGGGTCTATCCTAAATCTGGATCATTTGAGAGGAAAAGACATATACTAAATCTGGGCCATATCTTCTGGAGGCTGCTCACATAAAAGAACACAGAAGAAAGGAACTTTTGCTCTTTGCTTGCTTGTCCTCACTCTTTCTCTGGAAATACACAGTGAGTAGTAGAGGAGGTAAGTTTTGTCCTTACTCTCTCTGACAAGTTCATCTATCCTGCTGAAGAGGCAATACTTCACTGGTACTAGAGCCTACTTCTCTAGGATTCCAACATGAATTGAAGAGCAGCCAGACATTCAGCCTCATGGGCTGAATAGTTCCTGTATTCTTGGCCTTCCAGTCAGACACAGCCATTATTGGACTAGCCAGAGCACAGTCTGTAAGTCACTCAACTAAATCCCTTCTCATACAGATAGATTCACCGATTAGTTCTGTTCCTCTAGAGAACATTGACTAATACACATGGTGCCTGGTAACTGGTTGCTCTTTGATTGTCTTTGGATGGATTAAGTTTTGTTTTTTTTCCTCTCTGTTCATAACAATATATAAATGAAGGATTAATTAGTGTAGTGAAGACCATTGTTCAACATATGGGTAATATAGAAACATTTGGAACATTATAAAAAGAAATCTCAATTTCGAAAACTTAAAGAACCAGTATTGACACTTGTACTAACTCCCACCATTTTACACACACACACACACACACACACACACACACACACACACACACACACCTGCATGCACATACAGAGAGACAGAGGCCTCTAAATTAGAAGAAAATGATTCAATAAAAAACAATTGAGAAAGTGCAAAGAATAACTATCAGCACAGCTCTGAGCCAATAAGACATCTATATCACACCCCCCACCATCCTCGAGGCTCAGGGACTATTAAGGAAGAGGACACAGGAAGAGTGTAAGAGCCAGAGGTCAGGGAAGACTGGAGTAAAACAGTGTTAGACATGACAGGAAAACTTCACTTATGAACTAATAGCAGCCATGGTTTCTTGCAAAAGATCAAGCTTGTAAAGATTCCAGCATGATTCAGGATTTCCCACCAAATTTAAAAGCTATGGATAGATGAGTTCTGGGGATAGAGGTGTCAGCTTTGTTTTAGGGTGTGGCTACTGGTAGACTGATCATGTTCCAGCAGATAACCCCACATCTAAAAGTATACGGGCATCACAAATTGGAATTGAGTGATTATTAAACCAAAAAAAAAGAGGATGCAAAGTTGGGGTAGTAAATCTTAATTGGTTATCCAATACCAAGTGATCATCTCTGAAATCACATACATTTGGGCAACACTAATGGACTGAGCAGTTTGTATTTATATATTTATGCATACATGTATATATAAAATAACAAAGAAAAGTGGGATATGAATTTTAGAGGGAGCAAGGGAGCATGGGATGGGTTGGATGAAGGAAAGGAAAAGAAGGAAACAATGTAATTATATTTTAATTTAATAGTGTTATCTAGTTACCTAAATTACCTACCAGAAGACACTATGTAATCTTCCAAGGGATAAAAGCAAGCAAATGGTCCTACTCAGTTATGGCACCTATAACAACAACCAGCATAGTAAAATAACTCTAAGGGTGTAAGAGTGGCACTCACATCTTGGTAGTAACCAATATCTTTTTAATTGAACTTAAGTCCCACTCAGTAATAAGGAAATCATTCTTGGTACTAGAAACCTAGCCAACCACTCAGGACTTGTGAGGTCATACATCTTGGAGATACAACTGTCACTTTACTAAGAGGGAGCATGGAATGTATTGGATGGCCTACCTTCATTTTAAATATATATCCTTATAGTCACATATTCTCATCTTCAACAAAGGAAGTCCTGTATGTCACATATAAAGACCATAACAGAAAACCACTACTGACCAAAATGTGGAGAACAAGTGATCATGTGGTCTCTAGCTCTAATTGATCCATGTACAATACAACTCCCATGGTTCAGGGAGCATCAAGGAAGAAGGGGCAGGAAGGCTGTAAGATCCCGACAAATAGGATGCCTATTGGAGATCAGAAATGTTAGAGAAGTTATGTCTATGAAGTCTCAATGACTTGACTGCCTAAAGACCTGAACAAGGGCAATAACAAAAGCCATGCTAATGTGGAAGGGAGAAATCTCACAAGGCCCCAACCCTAGACAAAGAGCTACAGGAACTTAAAGAATGCTGAGAAGGAGAAAAATAGTGTTCCCCAGGAAAGAGCCTCCAATTGGTGATCTGATATCAAGTGGTCAGCCTTTAAATCATATACATACAG
>CAJQZJ010035045.1:521724-533786 GCA_907164525.1 Lophiomys imhausi | reverse complement strand
AACATGAGAGAAGAGAAGGAAAGGAGAATATGATTCAATCATATTTTAATTTCAAAAATATTTTTAGAAACCAGAGAAAACCTATAACCAAACTCACACACCAAAGTAAAACAATAACAGTAAAGTTTTAAAAGTAAAAAGCTTTGAGGGGTAAGGAAGAAGGGATATATCTGGGCAGAAATGAGCAGAAGAGTTGTGAAGAATGTGATCAAAATATATTGCATGAAATTTTGAAAGAATTAAAACTATTATAAATGAAAAAGGAAAAGACAATTGGATAAAAACAGTACAACTACACACCACAATGTCAAAATAACATGATTACAAGCAACAGACAGTTATTCCAGTGGCAAGGAAACTGAAGTGATAGATGACTAGATGAAGGTAAATTCTGTCACAGAAGAAAACTCAAGTAGACTAAATCACCTTCCCTCTACTGAAAATCACACCACTAGTATCACAAGCTGGGTGACAGATTCTACTAATAGGAAACAAAATTAAAGCCAAGTTATTAACTTTAGGGGTCCAAGACCAAAATGTGTCCAATACAGTTTCTGATCATAAACAGCACAGTGTTTGTCATGTTGTTTTAATGATAGTAACAAGTATTTTTCCTATGTCTATCATTACAGAGTGGATTATAAACCACAAAACTGTGGAACAGACTATTTCAGACCTTCTCCTTGTCCCCAAAGCATGGTGAAGCCTGAGCTACTAAGTGAACATTAAGAACCTTCAGTGATGTGACTTGATGGAGTGCAAGGACAGGAAGACCTGGGTGCCTATCTTGGTTGCACTGGAAATGAAAATTCAGAGCATCAACACACAAAATAGTGTATTTCTTGAAGACGAGGGAATATATTTAGATAGTGCTGGTGATTTGCCTCAAATATATGGCAAGAGCACTTACCTTAACAGAAACATGAACATATGAAGAGGGAGCAGCATACACTCAAATTGTACTGAAATGTTCTCTGAAAAGCATCAGCCTGGAACATTCTGTGAAATTTATTCCATTACCTGCCAGGGAAGTTAGAAAGATAACATTGAATTTGTATTTCACTTTGTAACCAAGGGAGAGTTAATTTGTCTTTTTTTTCTTTCCTATTACAAATAAAAGAGGGCTGCTCACATCATTCCTTTTAATAATTTTCCAACTAGAGTCGAGCCACATGGTCATATACAGGTCATAAAAACATTTAGTGACTAAAGTAGTGGACTCAGTACAGTCATAGAAAGAGTGCTTTCCCATCAGAGAAGAAAGAAGCAAAAGCAATATTCAGGCAATTTAGCAAGCTGAAGGAGGTATTAGGTTAATAAGTGTCTATCCTTAACTTGACATTTTTTTCTGAGAACCTGACTAGACTTTAACTTTTAACACTGTAAAATCAATTGAATATTATATACTTCATATAACTGCTGTAAAGCTTAGGGATTATATGGCTATGTCTGTATTCATATATACATATAAGCTATTCATATATTTGTATAGGAGGTAATCAGTAAGTGATTTTTCTTCAACTTTTCTCAACAATTTCACAGTCTCATTAGGGTTTCTACACTTAGTTTATGTTACTAAACATAATGTTCTCCAAGTTAATAAGTTTTCTTTAAAAAAAAAAAAACAAGGGTTTCAAATGGATGGAGCTAGAAAAGCTCATCCTAAGTGAGTTTATGCAGTCCCAGAAAGATAAACACGGTATGTATTCCCTTATAAATGGATATTAACCATACATCACAGGACAACCATCCTACAGCCCACAGACCCAAATAGATAGGAACCTAGCATATCTATCCTAGGAAAAATTTCACCCAGCAGTGAGTCATGGAATCTGCTGTAGATTAGTGGAACACCACACCCTAGATGGTGTGCCTTATCAAGCCCCAGTACAAGTGGAAGCTCTTAACCTCATATGATTGAAGAACTGAGGGAGTATGATATGAGAGGGCCCACCTCATCTAAAGAGAAGGAGACTACCAAGTAGAGGAATAATGAGGGAGGGAGAAAGGGAGGGACTGAGGGGCCAGGAGGGGAGGAGGGAGGAAACTATATTCTAGAAGTAACTTGAGAAAACAAAATAATACTTTCTTTAGAAAAGAATTAATAATCTTAAAACTATAATAAAATATAATATAAAAAATTTCAAACTATAATTTACCAAAAGTATACTTGCCTTACTGGCATGAAAGGAAAAATGGCCTTACTTTCAGATTGGAATGTTAGAATGTTAGACTGCAGGTTGCCACATAGCTTATACAAACTTGATAGTAGCTTAAAAGGTTTTGGTTTTTGTTTGTTTTGGTTTTTTGTAGATATAAAGGATATTTTCATGGTTTGTCATTAAAAATCAGGTGAGAGGTGTAAAATACTGTAAATAAATTAAAGGTTACTACAGTTCAACCTGGTTTTCTAAACCTCCTGAAAAAATTTGGAGCTAAGATAAAACAAATGAGAACTGTGGTGTTAGACCATGCCTCTAACTCAAGCAGAGACAGGAGGATCACTATAGAGTTAGTTGCCTTATAAATTCTAGAGTTACAAGTAACAGGATGGTGATGGTGCACACCCTTAATCCTATCATTTGAGAGGGATACATCCTTAATCGCAACACACTAGAGACAGAAACCTGCAGATCTTGTAGTTCAAGGCCAGTCTGACACAAAGCAAGCTCTAAATAGAGAAAAATTTCAATCCAGGGGTGGTGGTGCACATCTTTAATCTCATCAGTTGGGAAGCACATGCCTTTGATCCCAATACTTTGAATGCAGAGACGGGCACATAGGATTTGGAAGGATTTAAGTTTAAAAGATACTCTCAAAAGGCATGCTGAAATTCAAAGAGAATTGTCCTTTGAGATCTCAAAATATATACACTTAAAGGTTTGTTTAGTTCCAAAATATCAAAATAATTTCTTTTTCAATCTCAATTGAAAGATAATACTTTTTATATTGTCAAAAAACAGAATTTGCTCCAGGAAAAATATTACCTGCCCCCCCCAAAAGTAGTGTCCCAGAATTAGGATTAGGGCAGGGCTCTGTTTTTATTTTTCCAGGAGATTTAAAGCATCCATCTGAGGAATCCAGGGACAACTGGACAACTGAAACCTCAGAAGAAAACAGATCAGACACCAAAGAAGACAAGTAGCGCAGATGATCTAGCCTTGCAGACTTCCTCAACAGCTGTTTCCTCGAAAGTCTACAACCACAACAACTCAAAAACACCAAGATTGTTCAGCTCCACAGACTATTCCAGCCAGAACTTCAGGAAAGCCCTGAAGTACAGCTTCTGTCTGTGAACTTCTTAGGACATTTAAATAGCTAAGCACAAAAGGACTGAAGATCCAATGATTCTGTTAACATTTTTAACCATTGTTCCATTCTTATTTGGGCCCCAAACAGGTTTACTATGTCCCAAATCAGCAGGAAGCCATTTTAAGAGAGCTATGTCCCATCTCCAGAAGTTGAGGTGGATGATTTTCCCCCCTTTGGTCATTTGAAGGGTTATAGATACTTCTTGTTATTTAGGAGGAGAGATTACAAGTTGTTAAATGGTCTTGTTAAATGGGTTTTGGAGGTTAGACCCAGGGATTTCTCTCTTTTTCTTTTCTGTATCCTTCTTTCTCTCCTATGTAGGAGTGAACAGACTTGAGAAAAATGGTATATAGATATAATATAGGAATGATAAAGAAAAAAAGGACAGATTGTTGAATATGCTCTTATACCTCTCTATATTGATACAAAATTAAGATTATATTTGGCTACATTGGTATTGATCTTTGTATATTGATGCAACATTAAGATTGTATTGGGCTACATTGGTTTTGATATTTGTATATTGATACAAATTTAAGATTCTCTTTGGCCACATTGGTATTGATCTTTACTTATTGTTCCAAAATTAAGGTTAACTCTTTTTAAGGTATTGTACCTAGGTAACACTTAAAAATGAAATGTGAAGTTTTGGCCTTTTGTTAGCAACTGTCATAATCTGCTTAGGATAATTAGGAAATGCAAACTAATAGTCATTCAAGCATGTCATTCTGTTAGGTACTAGGGCAGTCTATCACAATTATTTTCTAAGTTAATCAGAAATCAAGTTGCTAAGAGACACGCAACATTTGCTTATCCAAATATAAGGAGATAGATAGATGGTCTTCAGAAACCTCACGAGATCTGCAGAATATGGCATTCAAAGATGTTTTCTTAAGATTTTTTTGATATTGAGACATGTCAGCTCCTGATAGCAGCCCCTACTCTACTCTAAGTAGAACATGAGCATTGAAGAATCTCCAATTGAAGATGGCTGAATTAGTGGCAAGCCTCTCACTTGGCAAGAAAAATCCCTCGCTTCAACTGTACACAGAATGCTGTCCAAAAAGGACAAAACTTGGAAGCAGGTAAGTCGACAGCCTAGCTCTGCCAAAACAGGGTAGGCAAGTCCTTCATAATTCCTGCTCTACAATCAATGTCTGTTAGAGAAATGGGGCCAAGTGGCTGAAGATTGATGCTGTAATGTATGGAGAGAAAATGGGAACTGTCCAGGCAGCTACTGGTATGTCATTCCTTAGTTTTGGAAGCTGCTGGCCCTGCACTTCCTACATAATCAGATATATTTATCCCTCTCAGGTCTCTGAGGTGGTTGAAGTCTAGATAGCCAGAGTCTCATAGTTAAATTTTGAGTTATTTAGGAATTAAGAGGGTGTTCTGGATCTAAGAAGATGTTTTTAAAATTGTGAGGCAAGGATGGAAACTGAGTTGGATATGGAACTTTAAACTCATGGAAATGGATGGATTGTAAAATGTTGAATTCAGTTGCCAAATACATATGGACTTGATATTGGGAATGTATGCTAAGCTTTATAATTCTCATAATTGTGGCCTAATTATTTCTGTTGTTTTGTGTTGTATTTGTTATAAGAGAAAGAACAGTTTGTTGGACTGAAAGGGGGAGCTGTTGGTGGGAAAAAGATATACTTTTAAACTTAAAAAAAAGGAAGTGGGCAGGGGTTTAAGGGGGAAGAGGGTGGGAGGGTGGGACTAGGGAGTAGGGAAGGGATTGTGATTAAGATGTAACTTGAAGAAATAAAAATAAATAAATTAATTAATTTTTAAAACAAGTGTTTCCTTCTATTTATAATTAAATAATTTTCTCATCTATTCTTCCATCTGTAGAAAAAGTAGGTTAAACATACTAACTATTGTAAATAGTGCTTCAGTAAACATGAGTGTAGATTTCCCTCACATGTATTAATTTCCTTTCCTCCAATTGTATTTTTTAATGGTTTGTCAGGAGATTTAGAGGTAGTATGGCAAACTAGAATATCCCTTGTGAAAGAAGAACCAATGAAACAGAAGATTCAAAGCAATAAAAATTCAATATATTCCAAAGAGAGTAAGAGCATTCAAAATTAGCAAGAGTTGGTAAAGGTGAGGAATGAGCCTATGGTCACCCAAGGTAGCATTCCTAGAAAGTGAGACATTCATACCAAACAGTGGTAGAGGCAGGGAATGAGTCAATGGTAATGTAGGATATGGCACCCAAACACAAGGAGAGACACTATGTGGCTGAGATGGAGACCAGTCTGGAAGTGTATCATCAAGGTACCCCACACCCAAAGATGTATTGTACAGACCTTAGGAAGGTCAACCTTCAACGAGGCATATAACTGTGGAATGTCCTGCTTTGCCAGCACACAAAGGGCATACTACCTTTCTCCCTAATCTGAGTAAATAGTTACAAAAGACAACTCTGGGACTGAAAGGAACCATGGAATCATTGCAACAATATCTTTTAAATCAAGTTACAGGATATGTATATACATATATATATATGTGTATATGAAAATAGATGTAGTTATCAGCTTGTCTGTCTGTAAATAGAACTTTTGTATATGGGGAACTTTATAATGGTTAAGGTATTTTGTGTTAGGCTTTTTTCTTATGTTTTAATAATTTAGTTCCTTATCATATTGGTTATTCTTTATAGCACTACCAGCAATTTTGTACAGTAATTGTTAAAAGATACAGTATCTTCTAACTCACCAGAAAAGATATTTATGACTGTTCTTCACCTTAGTACACCTACAAAAATCCCCTCCCCTCCATTTTTTCTTTCAACAAAATAAGAATCACTAATCTTACCATGTTTTCCCCACTATTTTTAGACATATGCATGACAACTACTATTTTATTCCTATACCCTGTATGACTATTGGTAATTTAGGGGTGAATACTGCATAGACCACTGCTACTCTATTTTCACCGTGTAGACCCATGGATAGTGAATATTTTTGTGGACAGTGTCTGACTACTGGGGCAGATTAGGGATAGAGATTGGGGTCTTGTCTAGCAGAGGAGGAAAGTGACACCTCATCCCCACGATGACTTAGTCCTCTCCTGACCTTTATAATGCTCTCATTAAAAGAAAAAACAGGATACAAATAAGAAAAAAAGAAAAATATCAAGAAAATGACCTCAGATGCAGAAGTCACAAGGCAGAAACAAAAACAATATAAAAACCTAAATCATGTCTCCTTTAAAAATGATAAATCCCATAGTAATGTTCTGCAATTATATAGATAAATTACTAAACAACAAATTCAAAAGATTGATTAAAAATATACTCATAGAACTCAAGGGCATGAATGTGTTCCAATAAAAAAACAAACAGATGCAGAACACCAATAGCTCAGGCTCTAAGACTGACAATCTATAAATGGGACCTCATGAAACTGAAAAGCTTCTGTAAGACAAAGGACACTGTCATTAGAAGAAAATGGCAGCCTACAGATTGGGAAAAGATCTTCACCAACCCCACATCTGACAGAGAGCTAATATCCAAAATTTATAAAGAACTCAAGAAATTAAACACCAAGAAACCAAGTAACCAAATTAAAAAAAAAATAGGGTACAGAGCTAAACCAAGAATTCAAAAAAGAGGAATCTAGAATGGCCAAGAGTCACTTGAAGAAATGCTCAACATTCTTAGTCATCGGAGAAATGCAACCCAAGATGACTCTGAGATCCATCTCACTCCTGTCAGAATGGCTGAAGTAAAAAAAAAAAAAAAACTCAAAAGATGGCATATGCTGGTGAGGTTGTGGAGAAAGTGGAACACTTCTCCATTGCTAGTGGGAGTGCAAACTTGTACAACCACTATGGAAATCAGTTTGGCGATATCTTTGAAAACTTGGAATAGCTCTACCTCAAGACCCAGCCATACCACTCCTGGGCATATATCCATAAGATTCTTTACCAGTCCATAAGGACATCTCCTCAAGTATGTTCATAGCAGCTTTATTTGTAATAGGTAGAAACAGGAAACAACCCGGATGTCCTTCAACTGAAGAATGGATTAAAATAAAAAGTTTGGTACATTTACACAATGGAATACCACTCAGCTATCAGAAAGAAGGAAATCCTGCAATTTGCAAACAAATAGAAAAGCTCATCATGAATGAGCTAACTCAGATTCAGAAAGATACACATGGCATATATTCACTTATAACTGGATTTTAGCCATATAGTACAAGATAACCATCCTACAATAAATAGATCAAAAAGAACAGGAATATGGACTTGATTACCTGTAGTGGGACACTCCACTCTAGTGGAAGTGCCATGTATGCCTTCTGTGCAAAAGGAAGCTCTTAGACCTCATGTGACTAACGAACTGAGGGGGGCTGATACATGGAGACATCCCACACCAGAGGGATTGGATGGGTGGGAGAGGGGGTAGAGGGTCGGAGGGTGGGAACAGGAGGGGGTGGAGGGAGGGGTGGTAATGGAGATGTAACTTGAAGTAATAAATAAATGTAAAAAAAATACCCTTCCATTACAAAAAAACACAGATGAATGAGCTAAGGAAGCCAATTCAGGACTTGAGAATAGAAGTCAATAAAGAGATAAAAATACTGAAGAAAAGCCAAACTGAAAGGAAGCTGGAAATGAACAATTAGTCAAATAAAAATATCAATGGAAGCCTCAGCAACATAATGATGATGATAAAGACAGAATGTCAGGACTTAAAGCAAGGTAAAGTGATCGCATCGTTCACTCAATGTCAACATTTTTAAAATGAAGAGAGTATTTCCCAATGGTCTATTTGAAGTTAGAGCCAAAAGCTAGGAATTATGGCCATAGAAGAAGAAATCCATGACAAAGGTGTTGAGAATATTTTCAATAAAATCCTAGAATAACAATTTCCAAATCTAAAGAGATACCCATCCATCTATAAGACAGGACCAGAAAAGAAATTCCCTAAATCATACTATAGTTGTATGATATATATATATTTATTGTATTATGTATAATTATATTTTTATTTATTAAATTGTTATATATTAAATATATTTTAAAGAATATTGAAAGCTTCAAGAGAGAATGACCAAGTCACATGTAAAAGCAAGTCAATCATAGTGACAACTGATTATTTAATTGAATCTTTTAAAGACAGAAGGGCCAGAAAACATTAATTGCAAGTTCTGAAACCATAACTGCTAACCCAGAGTATTATATCCAGTGAAACTGTCACAATTCAAGGAGTTATAAAGATATTCCATGGTGAAATCAGACTAGAAGAATTTATAATCACCAAGCCATATATCTACAGAAGAAACTGGAAAGAATGCTTAAGCCTTAAACTAAAGAGAAGGATAAAAACACAGAAAAAGCTACAGGAAGAAAATAAACAACATCAGAACAGTTACTCAAGGAAGGGCCTCAGAAAATAAACACACATAACAAATCAATAAAATGATGGTCAATAATAATTCTGAATATTCATATTGTATATTCCTCTAATAAAAAACAGAGATTATCAGAGTTGCTTAGAAAACATAACCCATCTTTTGCTCCTCTCAAAAAGTACACCTTCCCATCAATAGTACCTTAGGGTAAATGGATGGAAAATGTATGCCAAGCTAAATGGAACAATGAAACAATCAGGTATAGATATTTTCATACCTTGCAAATAAGACTGCAAATCAAAGCTAGTTAAAAGAACTTAAAGAGGACTACTTCATTAGTAATAAGGGAACACCCCACCATGAGTACTAACACAGACATACCCAATTTCAAAACACAAGTATTGCTAGATATAAAGTCACAGATTAACCCTACCACAGTAATGGTGGGTGACTTCGACACCCTAATCTCAACAATAGATTTGCCATCCTGACAAGATAAATGGAAAAATTGGAGTGTAAAGATATCATAAGTCAAAAGACCTAACGTAAGTTTATATCATTCCATCCAAACACTAAAGAATATGCATTCTTCTCAGCAGCCCGAGGAACATTCTCCAAAATAGATCATATATTGGGACACAAAGCAAGGCTTAACAAATACAGGAAAATTGAAATAACAGCTTGTACTCTATCTGACTACAACAAAATAAAGCTAGATTTTAAAAACCTACAGAAGTACGTAAACTCAAGGAGATTGAACAACATATTGTTGCATGATGGATGACTCACTAAGGAAATCAAGAGGGAAATAAAAATTCCTAGAATTGAACGAAAAGGAAAACACAACACACCAAAAATCTATGGAACACAATGAAAGCAGTCCTAAGAGGAAAGTTTATTATTCTTTGCGCCTGCATCAAAAAACCCAGAGCAGAACTTGAACCACTAGATATCACAAGTACATGGAGGAGGCCAAAGCAGGGCAGAAACTCACAGGTATGAGTCCCCAAACTCAGTGAAGCAGAATCCAGAGCTGATCTGGGGCAGGAGTAAACTAGCTAGGGTTTCCCAAAGTCAGGGTGAAAGCCTTGGTCTCAGAAAAAGGGTAGTGTTTCCAGGTTGCAGAGTTCCACAATGATGTACAAAACAGGGAAAGCAAAGATCAGACCCGAACTGACTCAAGGTAGGGCATGGAGAGTCACAGTAGAAGCAGCAGAGGATAGAACCAGCCAGGAATGTGCTGACTCTTGGCTAGTGACCATTAGTGCTGACAGCACCGGCTGCTCTTTCGCAGGACCTGGGTTTTATTCCCAGTACCCAAATGGTGGCTCCCAAACATCTGTAGCTCCAGTTGGAGAGGATACAACACCTTCTTCAGGCACCATACAGAATCATAGTTTTATCTAGCTACCTAAAATAGCATAAAATATATGTAAATCCGTGTATGTGTGCTTAGTTTAAAGTAAACTTTTCTCTCTGGGCTGGCAGTATTCCCTCCAAGAACTATAGACTAAAAAAACAAAAAATAATTAACAACAACAAAAACAGAAAACAAAAAAAAAATGACCCACAAGAAGCTCCTTTTGAGTTATTGATCAGGGTTGTCCAAGAGTCTTTCAGAACATTATTCTCTATTTACTGTTGTATTTTGTTGGCTCACAGAAATTGAAGGTAAACCCCTTTTGCTGAAGACATCATGCCCTTCAGTATACCAAGATTCCAAGCTGGATCTGACCTAAAAATCTCCTTCTGGAGGACTAGGTTGGTTCCAGAAGTCACCATACAAGCTTCAAGGGTGGGGGTGGGGGACTTATATCCACAGATAAGTGTAGTCTAGCCCCTCAGCAAAGAAACTTTCTTTGCAACAGAGATAATTACAGAAAACATCCAATCAAAATGCAGAGAGCAAGAGATCATGTGTCTGGTCCCAACGGATCCATCTCAACACGCTTACTGCACCTAAGGCTCAGGGAATATGGAGAAAAAGAGGTCAGAAAGATTGTAAGAGCCAGAGGAACAGGAAGTATGCTATGATACTGTGTCTCCTAGAAATGTCAGAGAGGCTTTACACATGGAGTATCACCAACATGGCTTCCTAAGCAAGACCTGAACAAAAATGACACCAATGGACATGCTTACATGGAAAGGAGAAAGCTTGCTGGGACTCAACCTTAAACAAAAAACTGTGGGTTACTGGAGAAAGAGATATGGACTTTCTCAGGGAAAAGCACACCCCCCCCCCAATTGATTATCCAAAACCAAGTGGTCGGCCCTGGGATCTTATATATAAAGGTAACATATGGATTGCATATGGATTGAGTAGGTTGTATTTATGTATTTAGGAATATATTATATTGTATTTATATGGATATGTAACAACAATTAAACAGTAAAAGGCCTTAAATTTGAGAGAGAAAGGGGGTGCATGGGAGGGGTTAGTGGGAGGAAAGGGAAAGGGGAAAATATATAATTATATTATAATCATTAAAATATTATAGATATCTGACTTTTGGTAGAAGTGTAAAAAATATAAATTGTAGAAAAGGCAGCATCTTTTTAAAAATGTTTATTACTTCAGGTTACATCTCCATCACAGTGTCCTCTTTCCACCCCTCCCAGTCCCACCCTCCCACCCTCTGCCCCCTATCCCTTCCATCCCACTCCTCTGGAGTGGAGTGTCCCTACATAACAGTCCCCAGCTCCAGCTCAGCAGTCATATGAGGGCCAAGAGCCTCCTCATACACTGGGGGCCTACAAGGCAGCACCAGTAGGGAAAAGTGTCTCATTGACAGGTAACAAAGTCTATGTTCCTGTTCTCTTTGGTGTATTGGTTGTAGTAGACAGCGTCTTTAACAAATGGTTTAGGGAAACCTCTATTTCAATTTGCAAGAGAGAGAGAGAAATGAAATGAAACAGGCTCTTTTCTCTTACCCTGCACAAAACTCAAGTCAAATGGATCAAAGACCTCAACATAAGACCCAATACCCTGAAGCTGCTAGAGCATGAAGCTGGCAGAGCATGAAGTAGAGGATGTGCTTCAACATGCAGGGATAGGTAAGAATTTTCTGAATAGGATTCCTGTGTTGCAGGAAGTAAGATCAACAATCGATAAGTGGGATCTTGTGAAATCAAAAGCCTTCTGTGCAGCAAAAAACTGTCAATAGAGTGAAGAGGAAGCACAGAGGATAGGAGAAAAATGTTGTAAGCTACACATCTGATAGAGAATTAATGTCTAGAACACACAAAGAATTTTTTTAAAACTAAACATAAAAAATATAATTTCAAAAAGGCTATGGAACTAAACAAGAAGTTCTAAGAAAGAAAGAAAGAAGGAAGGAAGGAAGGAAGGAAGGAAGGAAGGAAGGAAGGAAGGAA
>CAJQZJ010035045.1:478818-517208 GCA_907164525.1 Lophiomys imhausi | reverse complement strand
TTATTGATTGATAATTTCATATACATACATATGTATATATGAGATTTATTACATTGGCTTACATGATAACATCTGGGTAGTCCAACAATGGCTATCTCACACAGGAGAGACCAAGAACTCTATAGAGTCTCAGTACATGGAGCAGGATGCCTCAGCATTACCAGTCTGGCACTGAAGGCCCCCGTGGATTCCTGGAGAACTGCTGGTTTTCAGTCCATATAAAATAAACTTGTGGTTTGAAAGAGCATAAATGGGGCTGGGCTCTTCTATTTTCATTCCATCTATGAAAGTAGAAGATGTCCTATCATCTCAAAATGCTGCTCAGTTTCTTTTGTCAGAAGTTATATTTCTTCAGAATATTAACAGACCACAATTTTAAAGTTCTAGCAAAAAATTACAAGCAACAAGGGTAAAGAAAATTTAAAAGCTGGTTTGAAAATCAAATATTCCTTGTACTCCTTAGGTGAGAATGTCTAATAACCTTTCATTATTAGGAGGCTCTCCTAGAAACGTACAGTATTATGGTGTGTCTAATTGAAGTAGGGATAATGCTGTGTCTTTGACCGAGATAGAGGCTCTCTAGACTTAGATGGACTCAACTCAGGATTTAGAAAGACTGAAGCTCACAGAAAAATCCCACCGACTCAGTAGCCCTAGGCTCTTGTCTCATGGATTTGAAGAATGAATTTTCTGGGCTACAGACAGGGTGAGTTTTCAGAAAGGAATTTATTATAGGTTCATAGGTGACAGATTAAGACACAGGAAGCAGACAGAGCTGTTACGCAAGAGTGAGTCACAAGAAATGCGTTGCCATGAAAATGCTCATCTAGGGGATTTTCTTAGGACTGAGGACAGAAACTGGGGTGAGGTAGAGGGGTTCACTGGTCAAATTACTTGTCGCCATCCCCCGCCACACACACACACATCTACAAGATGTCTATATTTCTTTCCATCCAAGTGGCTAGGTTGGGGATTCTGACATACCCTTGTACCTCTGGATAGTACATTTCTGGCAAGCAAGCCTGCCCTCGGGTCAGGACAGAACAAACCAACCAGGACATGGATCAATGTCTGTCTAGAGCATTTCTGGCATTCATGGCCAAAGACAAGAATTGGAACTGCTTATTTTCAAGGTCCCTGTCCATTGTTCCTGTCCCTGTCTGTTTGAATAATTTCTATCTTCTGATTTATTGCAATTGCCTTTGCTTAAAGAGAATAGTCATAATACAACCAAGCACACAGGAACACAAACCTGGAAAAGGTTAACATCACTAAAATTTCTAGTTTGGAAGATAACAGATTGGTCACATGCTATAATTTTCTATCTTAGAAAGCCAACACAATGCAAGAACAATCACACAAAAGAGCCAGCAACAATTAGTATCAGCACAGAGAACTACACTGTCACTTATGTACAATTCAGCTTCTACTTTTAAAGTAAAATTCAGGTTCTTTACCTTAAGAAGATAATAGGTCAAAAGCACTAACCAAAATTAAAATTTGAGACATTTTGAAAAATTAAAGAACAATTATATGTACTACAAAAGGCCATTTCTGATTTACAGGTGTTGTATAATAGCCAAATAGCTCATCAAGGCAATAGTTGTAGGCCAAGGGCTTAACAAGTGAGACACCCCAATGTACAGATTAAAAATAGGAAAAATGTCACAAATATCTCATTGACCATTGTATAGGCCACAGCCGAGACATAAATGTCTATTACAGGAAAGAGAGAACTTACTGGTTATCTTGCATGTATTAAAATTGCATGTCTTTAATTCTGCAAACTTTTGCATCATATAGAAAGCACAGACACACAGTTCCAAATATTTCTAGTCACACATGCATAGGATATTAGATACACTACAATCACTTGAAAATAGTTGCTTCTAAAGTGGCCACATAAAAGACTGAACACAAACAGGCACTTAAATGAACCTTGGCTTTTAAAAGACAGTTTCCTAAGTTAGTCAAAAGTCTGACAGGATTAGCAAAAAAAAAATTTTTTTTTCTCTAAACAAAATATAAAATCTGGTCCTTTAAGCCAATTCTTTTTTCTAAGTATTCCTAAGATCACCCTGAGAGGCTCCACCCAGCAGCAGATGGAGACAGATGCTGAGACCCAGAAGCAAAAATTAGGTGGAGACCTGGGAGTCTTGTGGAAGAGTTGAGGGAAGGATCGTGGAACCTAGAGGTGACAAGAACTCCACAAGAAGACCAACAGAGTCAACTAACCTAGGTCCATGGGGGCTCACAGAGACTGAGCCACCAACCTAAAAGCATGTATGGACTGGACCTAGGCCCCCCACATTTAATGGAGCTGATAGTCAGCTTGGTCTTCATGTGTGTCCCCTAGCAATTGGAGAAGTTGGGGGGGGTGTCCTTGACATGGACTTTGTTGCCTGAGGCTGGATCACTTTTCCCTATCTGGCCTGTCTTGTCTGGCCTCACTGGAAGAGGATGCACTTAGTCCTGATGCAACATGAAGAGCCAGGATGGGATGGGGAGGCACCCTTCTCTAAGAAGAAGGGGAAGGGAGAATGTGAGCAGAGGGTGGGAGGGTGAACCTGGGAGGAGAGGGAGGGGGCTTCAATGGGGATGTAAAGCAAGCAAATAAATAAATTAAAGAAAAAAGAAAAAATAGAAGAAAAAAGAGCCTGACAAAATTAATAGGAAAAAAACATTAAATTTTTGTCTTTTGATGTTTCCCTTTTTTTTATTTCACTGAATCAACAATCTAAGGAAGTCTGATTGATTTGACTATAAAACAACAAATGTCATATAAATAGTAATTTAATTATGATCAACGCATGAAACTTCTCTTGTAAAAGTTATATATATATATATCTTGTAAACCTATAATTCAATGGACAGTATTTACAGCTGCAACCATGAATATTCATGAAAAATAAATTTGAAAACTAAAAAAATGTGCAAAATTTCTAATAACATTTGTATCATATTGTAGCCATCAGAATTACATAGCATTTAACTATAAGAACATTTTCCACGTACAATATTGAGTTTAATGCCCAGTAAACAGAGACCCAAAAATTTTTTTAACCTTTCTGGACAAATTTTATTCATAAAATTGATAAAATGTTATACCTCCAATGCCCCATGCAGATACTATGGAATAACCTTACAAAAGCCCTCAGGGGAAGAAGGTGTGGTGTCACAAATCCATAATCCCAGCACTGGAGACCCAAAATTTAATGTTACCTTTTTGTGAATGATACTGGCTTCATCCTGATAATTTTATGGTATAAACACACCCCATTAGAAATTAAAACACCCAATTTTACAACATTATTATTTACAACACAATATATTACCTATTATCAATTATCCAATAGCAAAATTAGTGCTCTCAAAATTTAATTTTTGAAGCAATACATTTTATCATATTCATTCCCATCCCCAATTCCTCCCTACTTCCCTGTACATCCAACTTTATTCTCTCTCTCTTCTCTCCCTCCCCCAAAAGAGAATAAAGACAAAAAACTCACAAAAAAATTAAAATCAAAACAAATAAATACACCCAAAAAGGTTTAAAAAATATTCAAACAAAACAAAAGGTAGCAAGAAAACATGGAGTTTGCTATGTGTTGGCTAACTACACCTTAGGCATAGGGCCTGACTGGAGTGTGGTTGATGTACTTAGCGACATTTACATTGCAGAAAAACTGCTTCTCCCTTTCTCAACAGGTGTCAATTACAAACAGCTTCCTGGTCCAGGGGTGAGACTTTCTGTTCACTTTACTGTCTCAGGGCTGAGATTTAGTCTAGTTTGAACCTATCCAGGCCCTTTGCATGCTGCCGCGGTCTCTGTGGGTTCATATGTGCATCAGTCCTGTTGGGTCTGGAAGACATTCGTTCCTTGGGGTCATCCATCACCTTTACCTCTGACTCTTACAATCTTTCTGCCTCCTCTTCTGAACACATCCCTTAGGCTTCAGGGGGAAGTGTTCAACAAAGACATCTCATTGAGGACTAGGTGCTCAACAGTCTCTCACTCTCTGTATGCTCTCCAGTTGTGAATCTTTGTGTTAATTACCATTCATTGCAAGAAGAAACTTCCCTGATAAGGGTGGAACAATGGTCTGATTTATGAGTACAACAATATGTCACTGGGAGTTCTTTATTGCCATGATTCATTAGGAAAATAATAGCAATAGGTTTTCCCCTACGACTTATGAACTATCTGGTCTCAGCTTCTTGGCCACTTCAGTAATGTCAGGTATGGATTCAATGACATTAAATTCAATTCTGTGACCTTAAATTCAATTAAAAAAATTGTTAGTTACTCCCATGATATATGTGCCACCTTTGCATCAGTATACGTTACAGTCAGTCAGGTTGCTGTTGGAGGTCTTAGGGTTTGTAGCAGGGTAATACTGATGATTACTTTTCTCCTCTGGTAGTGTGCAAAGGACCTTCCTTCACCATGAAACCTTGTCAGTAGGAGTGAATGTTCTATTTGGGCACCAGCCCGACTTCTCCATGTTTGATGGCATAAGTTGGGTCTTCAGCAATAGGGTCTTACCGTCAGGTTATAGAAAGTAAACAATAACCTTGACAATAGCCTCTGGTATTCGGGTATGGGTCAGAGACCTTTGGTCAATGACTCCACAAGATGAAGCCCATTCCTGGTACTTGAGGTTTTTGTTGGTGGTATAAGATATCTAGTTAGGGTATTGTGTCCTCTACTATATATGGTGACTTCATTTAGATTTCTTTTATCTATGTATACAGTTTAGGAAGCTCCTACAGTAGTAGTTTCCACATGGCTTTTTAAAGATCTTTTAGAGCTAGTTGTCTCTTCTCATATTCTATTCTTTACCCTGTGCTCTTATTCCCTTTTCCCATTTAATACTCCTACTCTTGCTTCCCCCGTTTATATCTTTATAGCACTATTTCTCCTTCCTTGGGACATACCCTCTTCACACTTGTTCCTTAGTTGTTACTTAACCTTTGGGGTTATTCAGAATAAACCACACATAGTAAGAGCTTAAAAGCTAGCATCTACATATAAGATGAAACACCCAATATCTGTCTCTGTGGGTCTTGGTTATCTCACTCAGAATTATCTTTTCTAGCTCCATTCATTTACCTGCAAATTTCATTTTGTTTTTCTTAACAGATGAATAATTCTGTGAATGTAACAGATTTTCATAATCCATTCATTAGTTGCTTCCAATTTCTGGGCATTACGAATAAAGCAGGATTGAACCTGGATGAGCAAGTATGTCTGTAATAAGATCAGAGTCTTTAGGTGTTCCCAGGAGGGGTATAGATGGATCTTGTGATAGACTGATTTTCAGTTTGAGGGGGGAGCTTCCACACTGTTTTCCGTAGTGTTGGTACCAGTTTGCATGGTCACCAATAATGGATGAGTGCTCTCCTTCCGTGTATCCTCATCAGCATTTGTTGTCATTTGTTTTATTGATCTTGACTGTTCTGACTGGTGTAAGATGAAGTCTCACAGTAGTTTTACTTTCCATTTCACGCATGGCTATGGGATGTTGAATATTTTTGAGTGTTTCTTAGCCGTTTGTGTTTTGCCTTTTGGGAATTTTCTGTTTGGATCGATAACTCAATTTTTAATTATGTATTTAATATTTGTGTTCTTGATGTTCACTGTTTTTAGTTCTTTATGTATTCTAAATACTAACCCTCTATTGGAGGTATAGAGGATTATAAAGGTTTTTCCCTTTCTGTAAGCTACCACATTACTCAAATGATTGTGGCCTGCTGGGCGGTGGTGGCACACGCCTTTTATCTCAGCACTTGGAGAGGCAGAGGCAAGTAGATTTCTGACTTTGAGGTCAGCCTGGTCCATAGAGTTCCAGGACAGCCAGGGCTACTCAGAGAAACCCTGTCTTGAAAAAAACAAAAACAAAAACAAAATGTGTCTTTTGCTATGCTTTTTACCTGCAAGTGGGCCCATTTATAAATTGTCTGTGCTATTGGGATTCTGTTCAGAAAGTCCTTTCCTGTGCCAATGAGTCCAAGACTATTCTGTACTTTCTCTTCTATTTGGATTCAGGGAATCTGCTTGTATGTTTAGAAACTTGATCCATTTGGAGTTCAAGTTTGTGCAGCATGATAGATATAGATTTATTTCCATGCTTCTTTTTTGATATCTTTTTTCATTAATTTATGTATTGATTCAATTTACATCCCTATCTCAGCCCTCACCCTTCTCTCCTCCCTTCTTCCCACATTCCCCTCTCCCTTTCTTCTCAGCAAAGGAGAGCACTCCCCTGTACTATCCTGCCCCGGCACATCAGGTTGCATCAGTACTACATGCGTCCTCTTCCACTGAAGCCAGACAAGACAGCCAAGCTAGGGGAAAGTGATACAACTGCAGGCAATAGAGTCCATGTCAAGAACAGCCCCCCCACTCCCACTCCAATTGTTAAGGAACCCACATACAGATCAACCTGCCAATCAGTGACATAAGTGTGGGGGGGACTACGTCCAGTACATGCATGTCCTCTGGTGGTTCAGCCTCTGTGAGCCTCCATAGGCCTAGGTTAGTTGACTCTGTAGGTCTTCTTGTGAAAATCTTGTCACCTCCAGGTTCCTCTCTCCTTCCCCCAACTCTTCCACAAGACTCCCAGATCTCTGTCTGGGAGTTTGGGTGTGGGCCTCAGTAACTATTTCAATCTGATGCTAGGTGGAGACTCTCAGATGACAGTTATGCTACGCTCCTGTCTGCAAGCATAGCAGAATGTCATTAATAATGCCAGAAGTTGGCTCTCTCCCATGGGGTGGGTCTCGAGTTGGGCCAGTCATTGGTTGGCCATTCCAATGTCTGCTCCATCTTAATTCCTGCACATCTTGTAGGCAGGGCAAATATCAGGTCAAAGGTTTTATGAGTGGTTTGTTTTCCCCCTCCCTCCACTGGAATTCCTGCCTGCCTATAGGAGGTGGACATTTCACTCTCCATATCTCCTGTTGCTAGGAGTCTTATTGAGAGTTACCCCCATAACCTCCCAGGAGCCTACCCTGTTCCAGGTCTCCAGTTTGCCCCAAGATTCCTCCCACATAAGATTCCCTTCTCTCACAGCCCTCTTGCCTCTCGCCCATGCTTTCCTCACATGTGATCCCCATCCTTGTTCCCCTCTCCACTCCACCTAGTTCCCTCTCTCCTTCCACTATTCTATTCTGTTTCCCTTCTTGAGTGAGATTCAAGCATCCTATGTGTTACTTAGCTTCTTTGGAAATGTGGATTGTAGTATGGTTATCCTTTACTTTATGACTAATATCCACTTATAAATATATACTATACATATCTTTCTGGGTCTGGGTTAGGTCACTCAGGTTGACATTTGCCTGCAAATGTCATGATGTCCTTGTTTTTAATAGCTGAGTAGTATTCCATTGTGTAAATGTACTACATTTTCTTTATCCATTCTTCAGTTGAGGGACATCTGGGTTGTTTCCAGTTTCTGGCTATTATGAATAGAGCTGCTGTGAACATAGTTGATTATTATTTGCATTATTCTACATGCATCCAGTTTGATCAGCACCATTGGCTGAAGATGCTGATTTTTCTCCAGTGTGTCTTTCTGACTTCTTGGTCAAAAACCAGGTGTCTGTATGTTGAATTATGTCTGGCTCTTCATTTTGATTCCATTGATCAACGTGTCTGTTTTTATGCCAATTCCATGCTGTTTTTACTACTATGTTTTGGAAGGTTTTTGCTTTGTTTTCTTTGGTTTGTTTGTTTGGTTTTTTCCAGACAGGCTTTCACTGTGTAACAGTACAGGCTGTCCTACAACTCTCTCTGTAGACCAGGCTGGCCTCAAACTTATAGAGATCTGCCTGTCTCTGACTCTCGAGTGCTGAGTTAAAGGTGTGTGTCATCATGCCTGGTTCTACTGTAGATTTTTAATACATCTTGAAATCGGGATTGGTGATACCTCTAGTGGTTATTTTATTAATTCAGGCTTATTTTAGCTATCCTGCTTGTTTTTGGTTTTGTACAAAGTTGATGATTGTTTTTCCAATTTCTTTGAATCAAGATATTGGAATTTTTATGGGGATTGCATTGAATCTGTATATTGCTTTTGGTAGGATGGCCATTTCACAATATTAATCCTACTAATCTATGAGCATGAGAGGTCTTTCCACCTTCTAGTCTTTTTGAATTTCTTTCCTCAACGTCTTAAAGTTTTTCTTATATAAGTCTTTCTCTTGCTTGGTTAGAGTTATCTCAAGGTATTTTTTGAGACTGTTGTGAAAGGTACTGTTTACCTAATTTCCTTCACAGTATGTTCTTTATATATTGGAAAGTTACTGATTTTGTGTGTTAATTTTATATCTTGCTATTTGCTTAAGGTGTTTTATTAGCTGTAGAAGATCTAGCAGTGTCTTTATGGTCACTTATGTACCCGAAAGTGTGATATCATCTGCAAATAAGGATATGTTGACTTCTTTCTTTCCTATTTGTATCCCCTTGATCCCCTTCATTTGTCTTATTGCTCTAGTTAAGACTTCAACTACTATATCGAATCAGTATGGGGAAAATGAAAATCATTGTATTGTTCCTGATGTTAGTGGTAATGCTCTAAGTTGCTTCCTATTTAGGGTACATGTAGATCACGTATATCAATAAATGTATCCATTTCTTTTAGCTTTTCCTGTAGAAAAAATATGGATAATTAAATTGGTTACCCAGTATTTATATTATCTTTAGTTGTTTCGGTGGTATTAATCCTTTACCCACCATTATAAATGAATACACACAGACACTGGGTGGATCTTAACAAGCCTAGGCCTGGGTTGTGGAATCCTAGCCCATCTTAGGTAGCTCATATTTCTATTACCCAAATATAACCCCATATATATGTACATCCCTTTGGGCTATTATTCTCCACGCTAAGCTGATTTTCGAGGCCACGTGGAATGATCTTCTTTAATCTATCCCATGACGTGTCTTCCTTGTTTACTCCTGGCTTCTTCTCTGGCCTTCTTCCCAGGATGCTCTATATCTCTCTCTTTTTTAAATAAATAAATTTATTTACTTGTTGCTTCAGGTTACATCTCCATCATATTATCCTCTTTCCCCCTTCCCAGCACCTCCCTCCCACTCTCTAACCCCTAACCCTTCCATCCCACCCCTCTGGAGTGGAGTGTCCCTACATAACAGTCCCTCGCCGCAGTTCAGAAGTCATATGAGGGCCAAGAGCCTCCTCATACACTGGGGCCCTACAAGGCAGTACCACCAGTGAAAAGTGTCTCATTGCCAGGGAGAGAAAACTAAAAAACAAACAAACAAAAGTCTATGTCCATGTTCCCTTTGGTGTGTTGGTTGTAGTATCGATATCCTGTACTATATAGCTAAAATCCTACTATAAGTGAATAGATGCCATGTTCATCCTTCTGAGTCTGGGTTAGCTCACTCAAGATGAGCTTCTCTAGTTCCATCCATTTGTCTGCAAATTGCATAATTTCATTGCTTCTGATAGCTGAGTAATATTCCATTGGGTAGATGTACCACAGTTTTTTAATCCATTGTTCGGTTGAGAGACATCTGGGTTGTTTCCAGTTTCTAGCTATTACAAATAAGGCTGCTATGAACAATGAACATAGATGAGGAAACTTCCTTATGATTCCATGAGGAGTCATTTGGGTGTATACCCAGAAGTGTTATGGCTGGGTCCTGAGGCAAACCTATTCCAAGTTTTCTAAGATATTGCCATACTGACCTCCATAGTGGTTGCACAAGCCTGCACTCCCACCATCAATGGAGGAGGGTTCCCCTTTCTCCACACCCTTGCCAGCATGTGCTGTCATTTGAGTTTTTGATCTTAGCCATTCTGACAGGTGTGAGATGGAATCTCAGAGTCGTCTTGAGTTGCATTTCTCTCATGATTAAGGATGTTGAGCGTTTCTTCAAGTGTCTCTCAGCCATTAGGAATTCCTCCTTTGTGAATTCTCTATTTAGCTCTGTTCCCCATTTTTTGATTGGATTATTTGTTTTCTTGGCATTTAATTTCTTGAGTTCTTTGTAGATTTTGGATATTAGCCCTCTGTCAGATGTGGGGTTGGTGAAGATTTTAAAAGCTCATGAAACTTAGTCCTGCCTACCTCTGTCTTTGCCCAATCTCCAGGCCTCAGCATTTATTTAACCAATCAGAGTCAATTAAGTAACAGACAGTAAACAGGACCAATTAACATTTAGAATTCTTAACCCCACCCTATCATTTCCCTCCTTTTGTCTAATAAAAAATATAAAAGGTATATACATAATGTTTAGCCTATTTTTACTAGGCAATCTTGAAGAAGAAAAAAATCATCTATCTTGATTTGTCTAAAGTTTTGAACCTAAATAATTTCTATCATACCTATATTTTCTTTTAAATCCTAAAAACCTCAAGTTTAATTGAAATTTTATGGCTATTATGTCTTCAACCCCATCAAAGACTTAAGAAGGGATAAAGTTATTATTTGAGTAAATAGGAAGCACAGAAGAGCAGCTTCCAAAAAGAAAAAAATGACACTGTGTTTCTTAGACAGTCCCAAATATCTCTCCATACCATTGAAGCATCATCTTCAGCCTTCTGGCCAAGCATATCTCACAGACATAATTGTGCAGTAGGAAATAAGGATTTTCCCATTCTGTCTCTGCAGAATCAGGACATCAACTTACCTGCATTTAAGCTCTGGTCCATCTTTAAACTATATATAGTCTGTTGAGAGAGCAAGGACATTTTTTTTCCAGTAGGAATTATCTCCTGATGGGAGATTTCTTGATGCTCATTGTCTCCTTCCAAATCCAATGGGAACTGTCAGGAGCTGACAGTCTCATGTCAAAAAATTTTTAAAATAATAAAAATATCTTTAAATGCCATATTCTACAGATCTCTTGAAGTTTTTTTGAAGACCATTTATCCATATCCATTGAGTAAGCAAATGTTGCTTGTCTCTAACAACTTAATATCTAATTAACTTAGAAACTCTGAGATTAACTAACTTAATTATCCTAATATAATCACAAGTTTGAATGACTGTCAACATGCATTTCTTAATCATCCTAAACAGTTTGTGATAGTTACTGTCAAAAGGACTAGAACTTCACATTGCAAATTTAAGAATTACATAGGTACAATACCTAATCAAAATATAGCCTTAATTTTGTATCAATATACAAAGATCTATAAGAGTAGATTCAATAATCTAACCTTTTATCTTATCAATTCTATATTATATATCCATATTCCCCCTCTTTTTTCTTTTCAGGTCTTCTCCCCCTATATAAGAGAGAAAGAAGGATAAAGAAAAAGAAAGAAATCCCTGAGTGTAACTCCTACACCTTGCTTAACAAGACCATAAAACAATTTGCAACGATTCCCCCTAAAAGACATCTATAACCCATCAAATAACCAAAGAGTCATCCAACCCACTTTTTTGGGAATTGGACGTCATTCTCTTAAAACTTCTTCCTGCTGAATTGGGACACATAAAACCTGTTTAGGGGCCCAAATAAAATTTAAAAAAATGGTTAAGCTAGTAAATTGTAACATTTGTTGTCCAGTATCTATGTGCTCAGCAATTTGAATGTTCTGAGCAATTTGTAGTTCGAAGCTGGACTTTGGTAGGAAAGTTCAATCCTTGAGGCTGGGCCATCTCAGCAAGCTGTTTGAAGTTGTTCTTGATGCAGATTTTTGAGGAAACAGCTATTGAGACAGTCTATGAGGCTGGATCATTTGGGCTACTTGTCTTGTCTTCTTTGGACTCTGGTCCCATTGTTCTGAAAAATATATAATGTCTCACAAGTAACATATAGTTCTGCAATTACCAAAATGCCTTGGATGTGCAGGATGCACAAATCAATTAAGGAATATTTTCTGTACTTTGAACAGAGGAAAGACATTTGTAAGTCTCCATTCATGCCAGCTTCATGGAATACAGTTTTTTAAAGTATGTCTATATGATACTCTGAATTTCCATGGTATCTGTTGCAATGTGTCCCCTTTCATCTATAATATTAAAAATTTGGCTCTTCTCTTTCTGTCTTTTGGTTAACTTAGCAATAGGCTTACCAATATTATCCACATTTTCCCCCACAGGATCAACTCTTTATTTATTCATTTAGTCATTGTATTGAATTGTATGATTTGTTTGTTTCCTAATTTATTGATTTCAGCCATGGTTTTAATTATTTCTTCCAGTCTAGCCTTCTGAGGCATTATTTCTTTTTGTTTTATAGAACTTTCAAATATGTCATCACATAATCAATAGAAAATCTCTTCAGTTTTTTTTTTAATGTGGGCACTTAGTGCTATGAACTTGTCTCTTAGAACTACCTTTATTGTGTCCCACATTTTGAGTATGTTGTACTTTTATTTTAATTTAATTCTAAAACCCCTTTTGTTTACTTATTGATTTCTACATTGACCTATTTTTCAATCAATAATGAGTTGTTCAGCTTCCACAATTTTGTATACTTTCTGCTGTTTCTATCGTTGTTAATACTCAGCTTTAATCCATGGTGGTCAGATAGGATACTGGGTGTTGTTATTTCAAGGTTTTATATCTGTTAGGACCTGTTTTTTGTCCCAGTATGTGGTTAATTTTGAAGAAAGCTCAATGGCCTGCTGAGAAGAAGGTGTAGTCATCAGTGTTTGGATGGAATGATCAATAGATGTTTGTCAAGTCTGCTTGATTTATGATGCCATTTAATTGAGTGTTTCTAGGGTTAGTTTTTGTCTGATGCTCTGCCTATTAGCAAGAATGGGTTACTGAAGTGATCCACTATCACTGTGTGGAGGTCAGAATGTAATTTTAGCTGTGCTGTTTCTTTTATTGTAACATCCTCTTGGTGGATTTCTTTAATGAATATGTAATATCCTTCCTTATCTCTTCTGATTGGTTTCTAATGGAAGTCTATTTTGACATATAGTAAAGTAGCTACACCAGTTTTCTTCTTGGGTCCATTTGCTTAGAATACCTTCTTCTGTCCTTTTACACTTGGTGGGTGGCATTCTTGGAGGCAGAAGAAAGATGGATCTTGTTTTTTATTCCAATCTGCTAGTCTTTGTCTTTTTATTGGGGAATTGAGACCATTGATATTGAGAGTTATTAATGATGAGTATTTATTAATTATTGTTTCTTGAAATGTTGCTGTGAAATGTTTTTTTTTCCACTTTTTAAAAAATTAAGTTTTCTGGGTATATTTATTCCTATGTCCTCTTGAGTGTTGTCAACTTCTCTTCATCGAAGTGTCCCTTCTAGAGCATGCTGGTGGACAGAGACGGCTTACATTTGATCTTATTGTGAAATTTTTTTCTTTCTCTAGCAACTGTGATCAACAGTTTTGTTGGGTACAGTGGTCTGGCCTTGCATCTATGGTCTCATGAAGTTTGTAGAACATCCATCTAGTCCCTTCTGGCTTTCAAAGTCAGGAGTTATTCTAATGGGCCCCGTCCTTTTGTAAATGACTTGGTCTTTTCCCCCTTGCAGCTCTTAACATCCTTTCTTTATTCTGTACGTTTAATGTTTTGATTATCATGTGTTGTGGGGGATTGCTGGTTCTATCTATTTGGTATTCTGTATTCCTCTGGCACTGTGACAGAAATCTCTTTCTTTAGAATGGAGAAATTTTATTCTATGATGTTATTTTAGATGTTTTGTGTGTGTGTGTGTGTGTGTGTGTGTGTGTGTGTGTGTGTGTCCTTCACCTGTTTGCTTGTTTGTTTCTTCCTCTATACCTATTATGCACAGGTTTGATCTTTTGACAGGATCCCAGATTTCTAAGATATTTTGTGCCCGATTGCTTTGTTTATTTGTTTGTTTAGTTTTTAGATTTAACATTTTCTTTTCTTTTTCTTTTTTTTTAGGATTTTTGAGACAGAGTTTCTCTGTGTAGCCCTGGTTGTCCTGGACTTAGTTTGTAGACCAGGCTGGCCTTGAACTCACAGAGATCCGCCTGCCTCTGCCTCCTGGGATTAAAGTCATGCACCACCACGCAGTCAATTTCAGACAGGTGTGAACTGCCTTGTGGGTGCTGGGATTTGAACCCGGGTCCTTTAGAAGAGCACCCAGTGCTCTTAACCACTGAACCATCTCTGCAGCCCTAGATTTAACTTTCTTTTACTGACTGAACTATTCATTTCTTCTACCTTGTCTTACAGATTTGAAATTCTCTCTTCCACTCCTTTTAATCTGTTAGTAAGCTTTTGTTTGACATAGTTTGTGTTTTTTTTAATTTCCGGTTTTATCAGGTTGGGTTTTCTTTAGTGGTTCTATTTCTTTGTTAAATTCTACTTTAATGTCTTGAGTTGTTTACATTATTTCATTCAATTGTTTGTTTTTTCCACAGTCTTCATTAAGACACTTATTCATAGCGTATGAACATATGCATAATTGTTATTTTGAAGTCCTTTCTTGTGCTTCTGCTACATTGCTTTTTTCGAAATCTATTACAATAAAGTTGCTGGCTTCTAGAGGAGACATATTGTCTTGGTTGTTCATGTTTTTGGTTTTAAACTGGGATCTGGGCATCTGGAATTATGGTGTTTCAAGTGTTTCTTGGTGTAGAGATCTGGTCTCATCTTTGTTGAGTGGATGTTCTGTTCTTTGGTTGCTGTTGCCCATTCTGGATCTTGCCAACTGCTACAGCTGTGGGGGTGCTGAGTCTAAGCCAACTGTGATGGCTGTGGGGGTCCCTGGTAGAAAGTTGCTCTGTAGGTCAGTGAGGAATCACAAAGGAATGGATATGGGTTATAATGAATGGCTTTGAGGACAATAGGAAAATAACTAAAAGGACCCTTGACCCACATCAAGTGGCCTAATCCCCAGTTGACGGAGGTAGGCTAAGGTGGGGAGAGGCCTGAAGCTAGCAGGCTACAGCAAGACTAAGACTAAGTCTGAAGAGACTGGAATGGAGAGAATAGGAAGGAAAAGAAAGGTTGCCTACATGGATGCCATCAAATTATGTCCACTGTGGGTCTCTGGTAGAAAGGGCACACACTAGAGCAGGGCCAGAGCAGGCTAAAAGGGGTGGTGGGAAAGAACTAGGGGTCCACAGCAAAAGGCCAAATGGGAGTGGGCAGGGAGGAAGGGCATGGGCAGGGCGGCTGCAGCAGGACTGAGGAGTTCTGGACAGACTTGAATGGAGGACAGGAAGGAGGATGTCATACTCACTGTTATACTGCTGTGAAGAGACACCGTGACCACGGCAATTTATCAAAGAAAGCACTTAGTTTGGGGCTCATGGTTCCACAGGATTGGAGTCAATGACCATCATAGCAGGAATCATGGCAGCCTTCAGGTAGACATGGCACTGGAGTAATAGCTGATAGCTTACGTGTGCCTCACAAGCACAGGCCAGGGAAAGAGAAAGACATCTTGGAAAGGCACAGGCTTTTTAAGCCTTAAATTATAACCTTCCACCCCATAATCCTTTATAAATAGTTTCATCAAAAACAGATCAAGCATTCCAATATCTAAGCCTATGGGAGACTAATCAGCTAGAATTCTCCTTAGAGGTCAACAAAATACTAAGAAAAATATTTTTATGGTTATGTAAATCATGAGAGATATATCAATACTCCTGCTTCTGTCCCAGAACTCCAAATGGCTCAGTAGAGTCCCAAAGCCCTGTCACAGCCAGATGCTCTTGTTCAAAGCCTGTCATACACACCATGCAAGGCCAGATATTTTAGCAGAACTGAAACACCTCTGCAGAACTCCCATAGAGGTGTCTCTTTAGTGGTATCTCCTTCCCTTCCAGGACAGTTACAAAAACTCCATCGTGAATGTCATTACTGGGTATGCTAACTTAAAAATTTAGTGAAAGTGCCTGGCATGGTGGCACACGCCTTTAAATCCAGCACTCGGGACACAGAGGCAGGCAGATCTCTGTGAGCTCAAGGCCAGTCTGGTCTACCAAGTAAGCCCAGGACAGCCAAGGATACATAGAGAAACCATGTCTTAACCCCACCCCCCAAAAAAAGTGAAAAAGAAAAGAAAAAAAAAGTTTATACACTAGAAGACAAATGCTTTATTTCAGTGCTTTGGGGCTATTTAGTGTCTAATGATTTCTGCATAAGTTACTTTTACTTTTTTTTTCCTATTTTTTTTTTTTTACTCTTTTTAGGGATGAGGAAAAGGAGAGCCATTTTAATTGTCATCATATCGTCATGTAATTCCATTCTTGATTCTCCCTAATACTTGGTCAGAATGAAGTTTTTTTTTTTTTTTTTCTCCTAGAGTGTAGGTATCCTGAAAGGAAAAGACAGAAAATGGGCTCTATTGAAGATCTGGTGTACAGGGGGGTAAAAAGTCTGAGAAAGGTGTCAAAGAAACTTAAAAATTATTTTGACTTCTAGAACAAATATTTTCCTCTAGGTTATAATCAGCGCTGCTATTAGAGCACAAAACAAATGTCACCTTTTGTTTTTTTAATAATTTAACTAAATAAGCAGACAAAAGACAAATCTAACATCCAACATTCAGGCTTTTATACAAAAATAGTACCCTAAAAATGACTCCGTAGACATTATATTATAATTCATAAAATTAAGCCTGTTTCCTTGGTTTTTAAGGCCCTTTGTAAATTATACTTATTGTCCAAATCAAGAGGGTGGTTTCAGAGTTAAGTTGTACCTACCGGCTAGCCTGGAAGCATGTGTGCAGCTGGTAACCAGGAGCTAGGGTGTGCGTCTCTGTTAGGCAAAACTTTGACAGCTGCCTCCTGGGTGCTGCATTTTATCAGAGCAGTTTCAGCAAGTTGCTTCACCTTTGTGAGTATTCCTTTCCCAGCATTCTGGGTGAAAGGATCTGGCCAAGCAGAACGGAGTATGTTTATAAAAGTTCCTTTTATGGGCAAAGGGAAAGCACTGGAGAAGATTGGACAACATCTGCTTTTGCAAGCAAAAATGGACTCCCTGATTACTTGAAGTAGTTCAACTCTCTGATTTTTTTTTATTTCAATTAATTTACTCATTTTAGCATGCAATTCACAGCCCCCTCCCTCCTTTCCTCCCAATCCTACCCTCCCACCCTCTGACCCCATTCCCCCCTCCTCCTCTTCTCAGAGAAGGGATCCCCCACCACCAACCTGCCCCACTACTTCATGTCACATCAGAACTAACTGCATCCTCTTCCACTGAAGCCAGTCAATGCAGCCCAGCTAGGGGAAAGATACCCAACTGTAGGCAACAGAGTAGGTGTCATGGACATCTCCCACTCCAATTGGTAAGGGGCCCACATAAAGACCAAACTGTCCCTCATCCCCAAGAGTGTAGGGGGCCTGGGTTCAGTCCATGCATGCTCTTTGGTTGATGGTTCAGTCTCTGTGAGCCCCCATGGGCCTGGGTTAGTTGTCTCTGTTGGTCTTGCTGTGTACTTCTTGTTCCTTCCAGTGCCTCTGTCCTTCCCCCAACTGTTCCACAAGACTCCCAGTTCTCTCCAATGATTGGCTGTGGATCTCAGCATCTGTTTCAGTCCTTTGCTGGGTGGAGCCTCTCAGAGGACAGTCACACTATGCTCGTGTCTGCAAGCATAGTGGTGCATCATTAATAGCGTCAGGAGTTGGCTCTCTCCCATAGGTTGCATCTCAAGTTAGGCCAGTCCTTGGCAGGCCATTCCCTCAATAGCTGCTCTATCCTTATCCCTGCATGTCCAGTAGGCAGGGTAGAGTTGGTGTCAAGAGATTTATGGGTGGGTTGGTGTCCTGCTCTCTCCACTGGTGGTCTTTCCTGACTTTAGGAGATGGCCAGTCCAGTCTCCATATCCCCCACTGGTAAGATTCTCAGCTAGAGTTACCCATACATCCTTGATGGAGCCTACCCCTTCAGGTCTGAAGTTTGTCCCAGAGATCCCACCCCCATCAGTTTCTCTTCTCTCTTCCACCCCTTCATTCCCCCACCTGATCCCCATCCTCATTCCCCTCCCCACTCCCTCTCCCACCCAATTGCCTCTCTTCATTTCAAATGTCCATATTTTTCCCTGAGTGAGAATCAAACATCCTCCCTTGCGTCCTCCTTGTTAAATCTCTGATGGCTGAGAAGCACTTAAAAAAATGTTCAACATCATTAGTCATCAGGGAAATGCAAGTCAAAATGACAGTGAGATTCCATCTCACACATATGAGAATGGCTAAGATCAAAAACTCAAGTGACAGCACATGCTGGTGAGGTTGTGGAGAAAGGGGAACACTCCTCCATTGCTGGTGGGAGCGCAAATTGTACAAACACTTTGGAAATCAATCTGGCAGTTTATCAGAAAATTGGGAATAATTCTACTTCAAGACCAAGCTGTACCACTCCTGGGCATATACCCTAAAGATTCTCCATCATACCACAAGGACATTTGCTCAACTATGTTCATAGCAGGTTTATGTGGAGCAGGGACAACCTAGATGTCCCTCAACTGAAGAATGGATGAAGAAAATGTGGTACATCTACACAATGGAATAGTACTCAGCTATTAAAAAAAAAGGAAATCATGAATTTTGCAGGAAAATAGATGTAACTAGAAAATATCATCCTAGGTGAGGTAACCCAGGTCCAAAAAAAACAAAGATAGTATGTATTCACTTATAAGTGGATATTAGCCATACAGTACAGGATAACCATCCTACAAACCACAGACACAAAGAAGCTAAGTAACCTCTTTAATTTTAACAAAGGAAAACAAGGTAGTTTGAAATTGGGACACATCTGATACTTCAAAGAGATTGAAAAAGTGACTTGGCTTAAAGAGATACATTGTTATCTGACACATAGGCATTTATACTCAGTATGTAAATGTTATTTCGACATAGGTGTTTCTAAGGGCTTAAAAATCATGTTCTTTTCATATTTGTTAATCACCTAACCCTGTAGCAATGTAATGTATTTGCTTAACAAAATATAACCACATATAGTATAGCAGTCAAATTCATCACAGGCCTGTTCTAGATCATTCATTTCCCCCCTATTTTCTGCTTTTCATGTATGGTATACATGTATGTGTGTATGTATGCTTTTACATGCATGTGAGTATATGTGTGTTTGTGCATGAACATGGAGGCCTGAAGTAGATGTGAGTAATAGTCAATCACTCTTCCTATTCATTGTGGCATGATCTCCTCATCAAATCCAGAACACGTTGATATGGCTAGTCTTTTTTTTTGGGGGGGTTGATTTTTTTCGAGACAGGGTTTCTCTGTGTAGCCCTGGCTGTCCTGGACTCGCTTTGTAGACCAGGCTGGCCTCAAACTCAAAGATCCACCTGCCTCTGCCTCCCAAGTGCTGGGATTAAAGGCGGCGCCACCACCGCCCGGCTGATATGGCTAGTCTTGCTTGCCTTCCTCTGAGGATCCTCTGCTTTCATCATCTGAGGCTAGAATTACAGAGGGGCAGCCATGCCCATGCAGCATTTACATAGATTCTTGGGATGTAAATTCAGATCCTCTTGCTGGCTCCGCAAGCGCTTTAACCAGTGACTCATGTCTTCAGGCCACATGATTGAAAATCTTAGTAAGAGGGTCCAAAGTCGTGAGATTTAACTGTCACACTGTTTCTTCAGATCGTCATCACATGATATTCATTTGACTTTAACCTGAATAGGATCAGAGTCAGTGAGAACAAATACATGGGAAGACACGAGTAAGAATTATGAGAGCCAGCCATGTAGTGGTGACACACGCCTGTAATCCTGACCAAGGCTACACAGAGAACACTATCTTGAAAAAAAAAAAACTCACTAATTAACTAACAAACAAAACAAAAAACCAAATGAAAAAAAAAACATTACAAAAAAAGAATTATGAGAGCCCATTCCCCGAATCAAACTGTTAGATTAGGTGTTAAATTTATTAATGATACCCAAAATGTAATGGTGCTAACAACAGCTGTGACCACAAAAAAATAAAGAAGAGCAGTGTTATGTTGCAATTATGATTTGTCAATTCTAGCTCAAAAGATATCTTACTAGGAGAGAAAACATCCATAAACCTTTTGAAACTTAAAGAATATATTCCTCTTGAGCTCTTTAAATTGCCTCCTTGTCCTACTTTATAATATCTTAAGGAGTACCACAGATTTAGAAAGGCCTCATCAAGGCTACTGTCCTTTTGGAAAATATTTTTTTTCCAGGCACTTGGATCTAGAAACATTTTCATCCACTTTTCTTCCGTCTCCTCCTACTTACTATGTTCTAAAGTGAATGTATTTAGCAGTTAAGTCTATGCCACACACTGAAAGAGTGTAATGGAGCAAAGAACCATTCTCTGCCTAGGAGCAGTAGAGACAAATTTGGCTCATTTGTAATTTGTTACAGGATTATAAAAGGGTCTCTTTTTTAACATTTTCACTCTTCCCAAAATGACAACTTCAGGCAGATTTTTTTAAAAAAATTACAAGTCAGACATTATCGAAAAAGGACTATTTAAAGAGAGAAATCATCCACTTTACTTTAATCCCAGTACTTGGGAGGCAGAGGCAGGTGGATCTCTGTGAGCTCAAGACCAGCCTGGTCTACAAAGTGAGTCCAAGACAGCCAGGGATACACAAAGAAACCCTGTCTTGAAAAATCCAAAAAAAAAAAAGTACCACTTTTTGGAAAATAGTTTTTTCCAAAAAAAGAGTGGAGTGGTAGAGGAGGAGTCCTCATTCTGTAGGAGTAAAGGAAACATTTAGCCTTCAACGACTTGCTGTCCACATACATATCTAACCAGAAACAACCTTGATTTGAAAACAGTTCTCAGACCATTTCCCCCTTAATACCCAGGCTGTCCTGGACTCACTTGTAGACCAGGCTGGTCTTGAACTCACAGAGATCCACCTGCCTCTGCCTCCCGAGTACTGGGATTAAAGTAAAGTGGATGATTTCTCTCTTTTAGACCTTATACTATCTCAAAATTAGCTATGGTTATAGTTACTTTGGGGACAAATGTGATATTCCACTCTCTCTGGACCTTCATTGAAAGCCTACACATTACTTCATGGACCATGATCCTAGTACATGGGATACAAGATAGATTAAGCGTCATCTAGTACTTACTTCATCACAAACAAAGAAGAATCCAAGTAATAAGGGCTCATGGGAATAAGTGACCATAGGAGGACAATGGATACCATCAAGGGGGAGACTAAAATCATGTAACATTTAGAGAAAGGAAACATCAGCATAGTAACCACAAACACTCCACAGTGTGGAGTGGTAGAGGAGGAGTCCTCATTCTGTAGGAGTAAAGGAAACATTTAGCCTTCAACGACTTGCTGTCCACATACATATCTAACCAGAAACAACCTTGATTTGAAAACAGTTCTCAGACCATTTACCCCTTAATATCCAGGGTGCTGTACGCAGGAGCCATTTAGAGATATCAGACATTGTCTTAATTTGGAGTATTTTATGGGTCCCATTCATAATGATATGCAGGGATTCCAGTGGTCTTAAGAGTAAACTGTCTCACAAACAAAACTTGATCTGACAGAGTGATCTAAGCAGGCAGAGTGGCACCCAATGTAAGGTGTGGATGTTGTGGAACAGAAGACAATGGAACGAGCTATTCTCAAGAACCAGATCAAGCCGGTGCCACTAACAGTGTGGTCAGTCACAGGTGGAATTGATTTAATATATGAGCACTAGTTTGTGTTCATCTTTGAGGCAGATGGGTCATGATCCATATAAAAATAATAATTTTGAACTTCAGGGGAACAACAAATACATTTTAGTATTAAGTAGTTCCAACATACTTTTTTTTTTTGGTTTTTCGAGACAGGGTTTCTTTGTGTATCCCTGGCTGTCCTGGACTCACTTTGTAGACCAGGCTGGTCTTGAACTCACAGAGATCCACCTGCCTCTGCCTCCCGAGTACTGGGATTAAAGGCGTGCGCCACCACGCCCAGCTATTTCCAACATATTTTATAGAACATATCTACACTAAAAATCATTGGCATTTTACTTGAAATTTAGTTTTTGTGTTAATCTGTGTTCTCAAGGGGAGAGCTGACAATGAAAAAATTGTAAACAAGAATTGATTATATTGTCTTACATGATATGGCCAGAGTAGTACATCAACGGCTGTCTCACACTAAAGAAGCCTAGAACTGGATAGTTTCTCCGGCCATGGGGTTGGATGGATCAGCTGTCTTAATTTGATGCCACAGGCTTGGAGTATTTCTGGACAGCCTCTGATCTACAGGTCACATTAGAAATTCTAAGGAGCTGATTGTAATACAAGGGACAAAACCAAAAGCAGCACCAACAGAGTAGATAAGCAAGTAAAGGGGAAAAGCTTTCCTTCTTCCATTTCCTTTTATCTGGCCCACTACCAAAAGTAGATGCCCACATTTAGAGTGGCTCTTTCCATATCAATTAAGGCAATAAAGACAAGCCCCACAAACAAGACAAGGGACCAAGCCAACAGAGACAATCCCTCATTGAGATGCTTCCCAGGCTATTCTGGGTTTTGTGAAGTTGCCAATTAAAGCTATCACTGTTTTATTGTAAATGTATCCTTTGGGACTAGTCTTTTCAATTACGCATTTTGATTCTTTCTGGTTTTCTCTAATGTTCTACAGAGTTATTAAGGTCTACTGAAAGAGAAGTTTCCTTGATTTGGGGTAAGGACTACATTTATTTGTGGGTATAAGGACAATCATTTAGAATGTAATAAGGATAATCATTTAGAATGTAATTAGAGACTATGCTAACAAAACCCTAAAAACCCAGAATGAGAAGAATCTTTTGAGTTGTTGTTCAGGGTTGTCTAAGAGACTCTTCAAACATTACATGCTATTGCTATTTCTCTTGGTTGATTCCCTAGAGGTAGAAGGTAAGTCCTTATTACTGAAGACACCATGCACTTTAGATACAGGGTCCAGAAGCCCCTGAGCTGGAACTGGCTTGGAAGCCTCCTCCATGAGGGTTAGCTTTCATGGTATCACAAGGCAGCATGCCAGTTTTCAAGGAAGGAAAGCAACCTATAATCCTATGTAGCTATAATGCCTATGAACCACAACAAAAACAGCATAGCAGGGTAATCTAAGAGTGCAATAGTGGTGCATATACCTCGGTGGTAGCCAAAAGCTCTGTAACTGGACTTAAACATCTGTTCAACAAGATGAAAATCTTGCCTGGGGCTAATAAAGTCATGGACCTTGTATGAGAACCTAGAACTGTCCCTTTTACTAGAGATACTTTTTGTATGGTGTGTGAGATTTTCAACATATGAAATATACTTACATTTTGGCAATGTTGAGATAGACTGCTTTTGCTATTACAATGAAAGGTCATTATTCAAAATTAGTTTACTGCTAGTAAATATTTCATTATAATGTTATGAGAGTATATAATTTAGTATCTAATTTGCTGTGTTGAAATATTATAAAATTCTCAAGAGAAAGTCAACAGTATTCAAAAAGAGAAAATGTTAGATTTAGAATACTGTGTGACTTGAATAATGAGTTGATATTTATACTTATAACAGAAATTAATTTTATGGACTATGTAATATAATACCATATAAATAAGTCTCTAGCAGATGTAACATGATGAAAATATCATTAAAAAGTATGTCCATTCACTTTTTAATGGTTTTCAGATAAACTGCATTTTCAATAAATATACACTGCTTACATCTATAAACGTCATAATTTTTCTGGAGTAAAAATATAAATGTATATGAGGCTTATAAAAAATAAATCATGCAAGAAAAGATTTATGTGCAATTAGGTTGATCAAACTATTGTCTACAGGAGATTTTGCTTTATATTCAAAGCAATTAAACCTTAGAATATTGATTTACTTTCAGTAACATTTACAAAAGGGCTGTGTTTTAAAAGTCAATAATTTAGTGCTTTATACTTCCTGTTCATTTTGTAAGGCTTTTTAAAAACAGAATCAAGACACAATTTCTGTTTAGTTTGAATATTTATTATTTTTAATTATGTGTAGCTGTTTGCATGTGTGCACATTCATATGAGTGCAGGTTGAAATTTATTAGCCATTTTAAATAGGATTATCACAAATATGAGACATATTTGTCCATCAAGTGATTAGTCTGTTTATGATAGTTGTTGCTATTTTTTTCCATAGAAGAAAACTGCCCTTAATTAAGGAAAGAGACACATACAAGAAGCACACAAGACACTAAATTGGCAACATCAGAAAAGAAACTCCCCTCAACATATCACAATTAAAAGTACAGAACAAAGAAAGTACATTGAAAGCTGCAAAAGAAAAGGCACAAATCACATATAAAGGAAAACCTATCAGAATGACAGCTGATTTCTCAGCAGAAACTTGAAAGCCAAAAGAACCTGGACCAATGCATTCCAAGACCTAAAAGAGATATTGAAGACCAACCTAGACCAATATACCCACCAAAACTCTCTACTATAGAAGAAAGAGGGAAAAGAAATCCCATGATCCAAACAACCTTAAAACACAATTCATGTTAAAAAACAACAACAGCACTAAACAGAATATGGAAAGCAATAGTTTGGACTGAAGAAAATAAGCATCGGCAAGAGAATGTATGGGGGAAGAGCTATAATTGCAAGAATACAAAGTACAACTAGGAACACAACATGGAAAGAAAAAGGAAAGAAAAAAGAGAAAAACAACGAAAATAAAATAACTGCAGTCAATATACATCATTCTATAGTAACTTCAAATATTAATGGCCTCACTTACCCATTTAAAAGATACAGACTACCTGAATGGATTAAAAAAAAACCAAATACATCTTTCTATTCTGTATAACAAATTCAGCTTTAAAGTTAGGCATCACATTAAGGCAAAAAGATGGGGGAAAGTATTCCAATCAAATGGGACCAGGAAGCCATCAAGAGGTGCCATCGTAATATCTGAATAAAAAGGCTTCAACTTAAAACTAATCAGCATAGCTAAAGAAGGATGCTTCATTCTGAGTAGAACAACGAAATCATTACAACCCTGAATATATATACACCAAACTCTCAGGGTACCAATTCCATAAAAATCTACTACTGGGTTTAAAGACAAACATTAACATCAATCCATTAAGGACCAGGCCATTTGGACAAAAACCAGAGAAACATCGGAATCTATTGACATTCTCCATCAAATGAACTTAACACACATCTATAGTATATTCTATCCAAACACTAAGGAGTACACATTGTACTCAGCGGCACAAGGAAACCTTTCTAAAATGGACCACATCATGGGGCTCAAAACAAATCTATACAAATCCAAAAAGACTGGAATCACTCCTTGTATCCTATTTTGACCACAATGTAATAAAGCTGATAGCCAAAAACACCTCTAGTAAATACACAAACTCATGGAGATTAAACAACTCATTACTAGATGGTGAGTGAATCAAACAATAGAGAAAGCAAGAAAGAAAAAACTTCCTGGAACTAAATTAAATGGAAAACTCAACACAACAAAACATCTGGAACACATTGAAAGATATTTTATGAGGGAAATTTATACCTCTAACTGCCTACAGTAAAAAAAAAAATAAGCATAAATAAATGGTTTAATGATGCAATTAACAATTTTAGAAAAATAAGGACAAAACAAATCTAAACTCAGCAAATAGCAAGAAATATTAAACATTAGAACAGAAATCAGTGCAACAAAATAGAAACAAAGAAAACGATAGAAAGAATCAAGAAACTTGAAAGTCGGTCCTATGAAAAGAGAAACAAAATTGACAGACCCTAAGCCCAACTAGCTAAAAGAAAGAAAGGACCCAAATTAACAGAATCAGAAATGAACAGGGGAACACTTCACAGACACCAACAAAACTCTGAATAGCACAAAGAAATACTTATATAAACTTATACTCCATTAAGTTGAAAAACCTAGAAGAAATGGACAAAATCCAGTTTCAACCAAATCACAAAAGTTAAACCAGGAAGAGATCAATGAGTTCAACAGACCCATAACAAACCAGGAGATTTGAAATAGTACTAAAATGTCTTCCACCTGAAAGGAGTCCAGGCCCAGACAGATTCCCAGCAGAATTCCACCAGACATTCAAAGATCTACATCCACTTCTTCAGCTATTCAAAAGGAAAGAAGGAAGTAAAAAAGGAGGGAGAGAGGGAGGAAGGAAGGAGGAAAGGAAGGAGGGAGGGAGGGAAGGAAGGAAGGGAGGGAGGGAGGGAAACACTTCCAAACTCTTTCTACCAAGTTATTTATTTTTTAATTGTGAAACAATATTTCACAATGTAAATTTATCTAAGGGATTTTCTTTAAGATCAAATTTTAATACACAAGTGTAAAACTAGAACCTAATTCTCTGTTACTAAAACTTTCTTTAAAATACTGTTCTGCTCTTAGCAACATTTACAAAATTAAATGGGTTAGAGAACAAGATTGTATGTCAGATTAAGATAATTGCTTGTGGTTTCTACTGGTTCTTTCAGAAGTCTAAGAATCTGAGTCTTGTTTTTTTGTTTGTTTGCTTGTTTGTTTTGTTTCGTTTGAGTCAGGGTTTCTTTGTGTTGTCCTGGCTGTCCTAGAACTCTCTCTATAGTCTGTCCTGGAACTCAGAGATCTGCCTGTCTCTGCTTCTCCCTCCCAAGTGCTGGGATTAAAGGTATGTGCCACCATTGCCTGGCAGGAAATCGAGTCTTAAGTATTCAAGATTCCTGTAAGTATGCTTGCATTAAAGTGTATTTTAAAAATTTGCTTTTATTTATGTGTATGTGTCTGTGAACTTGTGTGGATTCATGACATATGTGGAGGGGTGTCCAGAGTCCATAAGAGGATAGTAGAATACTGGAGTTGGAATTATAGTCTGTATGGGCTCTGGAAACTGAACTCAGGCCTTCAGGAAGAGCAACAAGAGTTCTGTATTAGGGTTTTTAACTGACCACTTTAGAAACAACTGCTATTTTTAAAGTGAATCAAATACTGCCAATTTTCTGAGTATTTGTGAAAAGAAATGTGCATAACTATGTGTCTAAATCTCACCTAAATATTATGTAAACATTTTCAGAATTGCAGACAAAAGTTTGATACACACCAAGTGAACAAGTGGTGTCTCTTACATAATGGTTATTATTTCTGGACCACTATCATAAAACAGTCAGTGAAAATCTTTTCACATTTCTGGGTGTTTTAATCAGTACCATTTAGATTAACTTATCATTTGGAAATTCGTCTGTCTTAGTCAGTGTTCTGTTGCTGTGAAGAGACATCATAACCAGGGCAGCAGTTATCATAAAAGAAAGTATATAATTGGAGTTTGCTTACTGTATCAGAGATTTAGTCTATTGTTATCATGGTGGGGAGCGTGGCAGCATTCCCCAAGACATGGTATTGGAGAAGGAGCTGAGAGTTCTGTATCTTGATCCATAAGCAGAGAGATTCTGGGTTTGTCATGGGCTTTTGAAAATTCAAAGCCCACACCCAACAACACACTTCCTCCAACAAGGCCACACCTACTCCAAAAAGGCCACATCTCCTAATCTTTCTCAAAAAAAAAAAAATGCCACTCCCTGGTGACTAAGCATTCAAATATATGAGCCTATGGGGACCATTCTTATTCAAACCACCACATCAACTATTTAAACCCCAGTATAAATTTATATGCTTTGACTAAAGAAGCATTTTGTTATTGAATGTATGAGGTGCACTTACATACCAGAATATGAGTCTGTTTGTGGGCATGTTGAATGTCCCTCAAATTTGTGACAGGTCTGAAGTGTTTATTTTTTGTCCATGCTTTTACTTTACCTATTACTTTACAAGGCCTAAGATTTTAAACTTTGTTTCAAAATAGAAGCTAAATGTGCTCACACACAGACACAGGAACCATATACAAACACACATGCGTACACACATACATTCAGCGTCTATGTGATTATATGATAACTGTTCTGGGCTTTTTGGTATGCTGAATGTGTTTGTGCTCCCTGAGTAGTTAAAGCTTCTAGAATAGAAAGCTTAGGAAAGCACTTTGCCAAACTGGCATCTCCCTAACTAGAATTGTTAGTGGTAATAACGTTGTTCCAAGCTTGTGTTCACATATCGTTAATTGCATCATTGGTATCCTCTTTAAGAAAAGATAATTAGGCATGCTGTACCACGATGCACTCCAAGCAATGCCTACTAATGATTTAAAAGTAACCGGTAATTGGTAGTGTGCCTACAAACAAAAACATTCCACTTTGTTTTTTTTTTTTAAATAGTTTTTGTTTATTCTTTAAAGATATTTTTACATTGATTTAATGATAGGGCATGCATGCAGAAGTCAGGAGAAAACTCAGAGATTCTTTCTTTCCACTACTGACCTTTCTGGAATTGAACCCAGGTAGTCAGGTTTGGCAGCAAGTGCCCTTAGCCCATGGACCATTTCACCAGCCCCACTTTTTGTTTATTCTTAGAACACAACATTAAATGAGGATCTATGTATAAACATAACCTAGTATTGAGGAATTATGTCATTCTTTAGCTGATAATAATTTGAATGTATTTCTTTAAATAAGAAGAAAGGAGAGGCTGTCGATCAACACACAATGCTATCAGTCATAACCCTAAGTGACTATATACAATGATCACGTTTCTTTAACCTATCATTGAGTTTTCTGCAAAATTCTAACCTTGGTGATTCTAAGTCTTTTGTCAGCCACATTCCTGATCCTTTTCTATAGCACCCACAATCACCTTGATGAAAAGTGACTCTAATAAGCAATTATTTTTCAAAACAAAAAAGTGTGTGCTTTTGTTGGTTACATTTTCTACTTTCCTTGTAAAACTCCATAATTGTTGTTTGTTGACATTTTGTAGAAGCTCATCCTCTAACAAAATCACCTAACATTTTAGTTTTGAGATGCTCCTATTTCAGGCCTGAGCTAAGACTTTAGAGGGCATGCACTGCCGTCTCCATGTTCTTCCTTCCCAGGACAAAGAATTGTACAAAGGGGGCCAATGAGATGAGTTGGTGGGTAAAGGCACTTCCCATACAAGCCTGGCCATCTGAGTTCTATCCCCAGAAACATCACAGAAGACAGTGGTTCTCAACCTTCCTAATGCTGTGACCCTGTAATACAGTTCCTCATGTTGTGGTGACCCCCAACCATAACATTATTTTTGTGGCTACTTCATAACTGTACTTTTGCTACCACTATGCATACTAATGTTAATATCTATGTTTTCTGAAGGTCATAAGCAACCACTGTGAAAGAGCCATTTGAACCACTCCAGGAGGTTATGACCTAAAGGTTAAGAACCACTGATATAGGAAGGAGATAACCAACACAAAATGGTCTTTGAACCTCCAAACATGCATGCACCATGGTACAGACATACCAACTCGCATGTGCGTGCACACACACACATACACATACACACCACAATACTAATAAATAAAATAAAAATAGAAAGAAAAAAATAATTGAACCAGGGATACATGGTAAGGTAAGAAGAGATAGTATAGTAAAAAAGAAAAAGATGCTCTGGACAATTGGAGTGAACTAGTAAACTGAGGAGAGGAATATGCTCAAAAATGCTAGGCCCCAAGTCTCATGGTCCTTTCTTTATGGGTCATTCACATAGCACTTGCCTGTATCCCCTTTATATATGAAGAACTTTTCTTACATACACACTGCTTGTTGAATGTAGCCCAGGTGAATAAGTGTTTCCAGTCCCCCCCCCTTTTATTTTTTGGTCAACTGGTCTCTTTCATATTTTACAATAGAGACCTTATTCAGTCCCTAGCCTCCTGTCAGGCTAGGGCATCACATATAGGACAGACAAAAATTAAATTCAAAAGTGGATTCTAAATAAACCTGTCATCAGGTTTACTCCTTCTAGAATCTAGAACTTTTAGTTGCTTGAATTTATCTGATAAGAGTTTTATTAGCACTAAGCCCTCAACATCTGTCATTACCTCCAATCCTGACACATCTCATCATAGTAAATGAGAGTCTAAAACAAATTTACAGATAGATAGTCAGCAATGCCTTAGAAGAAAATCATTCAGAGATAAAGGGGAAGTTTACAGGCTTAAAATGAGTTCACACTGGACATGATCCATACTCATAGTTCCAATATTGACAGGCTGACGCAGGAAGACCCTGAGCTTGAGGCCAACTTTGGTTACATAGAAAGACCCTCTCTTAAAAGCCAATGACAAAAATGGAGTCATTTGTAGCGGTCGTTTCAAAAGAAACTAAAACCAAGAGATTATGAAGACACTGTGTTTATGCATAGTTATATGTAGAAACAGAATACATGAACTAAAAAACAAAATCCCCTACTCTCTTACTATCAGACAATAGCTATTTGGAACTTTACCTGGTGAGTTAGGATGTCTTACACAAACAATTAGACCCTAACTCTTTTTCTTTTAACTTTTTATTGGGTCTTTGTGAATTGCACATCATGCACCCCAATCCCACTCATCTTCCCCTCCCCTGGTACCCTCCCTCCACCTTTCCAACCTCTCTCGAAACAGAGAAAAAAACATCATGGATATTTTAGTGTGTCACAGTGTGTCCCACAGTATACCCTTTTGACCACACTTCTTTGCTTGCAAATGTTCATGGTGTTGATTCGTTATAGACTCTAATTCTTTTTCTAACATTTATTGATTAATTCAAGTTACATCTTGATCACAGCCCCATCCCTCCTCCCCTCCCAGTCCCACTCTCTCACCCTTTACTCCCTTCTCCTCCACTGTGGGGGCCCCCACATATCACCTCCCTCAGTTCATCAGTCACATGAGGGCGAAGAGCTTTCTCTTGCTCTGGGGTCTGACATGGCAGCGTAGTTAGGGTAAAGTGTCCCACTAAAAGGTAACAAATAGACCTTAAGTATTGATGAAATGTGGCTCCTCACCTCAAATAGGCAGTCTTAGGAGGAAAAACAATATATAATTTTAATGAGCAGATGGTGAGCTCCCCTCCTCTTATCTGTTGAACTGGGCCTGAAGGCAAGGCCAGATAACTTCTCTTAACTGAGACAAAAGAACTCCCTGTCCCTGGGGAGTGAGTGATAATCTTTCTCTGATAATTCACCCACTGTGTTTCTGTTCACAGTGCTTATTCTTTATTAAAACTTTCCAGTCACTAGAATTCACTGCTAGTCTTGGGTTCTTTAAAAGCGATGGAATCACTCTTGGCTCTTGGTGAGTTTAACAGGGAACTACTATGCCAGATCATTGTGGTCACCAAAGCCACCCTGAGCCAGTTGTTCCTGGGCTTCTTGTTCATGCCCAACATGAGCAAGAAAACATGGGCAAGGAATTAGCAGAAAGAATGTACATTTATTAAGGAATGTGAGAAAGACTCCTGAGAGTAGGAGTTCTAAGAGAGATGCCACTGTGCTCCCTAGTTCTAAGGTAGTCCTTATTATGTTTTGTTTTGTTTTGTTTTGTTTTGTTTTTTTGGTTTTTCAAGACAGGGTTTCTCTGTGTAACAGCCTGGCTGTCCTGTACTCGCTTTGTAGACCAAGCTGGCCTCGAACTCACAGAGATCCGCCTGCCTCTGCCTCCCGAGTGCTGGGATTAAAGGCGTGTGCCACCACGCCTGGCTGGTAGTCCTTATTATGATTTCTCTTTCTTTGAGTGGATCACAAGCTAATCCAATGACATGTCCACACACCCTATGCATGCTTCCTCAGTTCAATCAGAAAGATCATATGTTAGTTATCCAATCAGGGCAGTTGTCACACATTGTAGTCACCTTTATCCACTCTGTCTTCCAACTTAGCTAACTTACTCTGTAGGCTATTAATCAAGTCGCTTTCATTTTTGCTATTGGGCTAAATGATTTGTTCATGATCCACCTTGGACCCTTCTCTTACTTCTTGCAGGGAGATAACTCCTGTCTCTCTTGGCCAGAGGTATTAATGGTAAGTATGTCTCCCTATAGAAGTTAGGTATCTTCTGAATTTGGCTTTTTCTTTATACTCTGCTTTACAGCAGAGTTTCTATCTAAAGGATGAAATAGCTAGTTATTTCTTCACTTGAAGCCTCACCCATTATAGCCTCTGTCCTCACCCGTTACAGTTTCTACACTTCTCACGCACTAGTTTTCCTCCAGGGCAGGGCACCTACAAAACCAGATTGGGGGACATCCTAATTCTCGAAGTCACACACAAAGGTGAAGATTATTAAATTGGGGAGAGATGATGAGTTGACTCATCTTGCAATTTTTCTGTATTTTTACTTTAATGCTCTTTAGTGGAAGTTTCTTTCACACAATAGTTTTTTTTTTCAATATTTAGAAGTGATTATTGTAAAAAGAAAGCAAGTTTTCTTTTTCCAAAATGAAAAAAAATTGTTCCCTCTCTCTTCTTGGACCATTTCCTTGAGATATTCACCTAGTGTTTGTAAATCTTTCCCTTTGATGTCTAAGTAAAATTTTTCTTTGGCTTCCTTGTAGCCCAAGAAAGTTTTAATAAGTGTTCCAGAGCCATGTCTTTGAAATGTGAATATCAAGGGAGATAAGACCTCTAACTCCCCACCCTGAGTGTTCTGCCTGGGGCTTTACTTTAAGCATTAACTATGTGCTTCTCAAAAACAAATGAAAAATCATATTCTTCTTTCATCCAAAAGCAATTAGGTTTTCCAGAGTTACTAGTTGAATTTGTGATGAACACTGGGGTGGGGAGGGGAGTACAGGCAAACAGTGTTGCTGAATCCTCTTACATGACAAGTTAATGTTTATTTTGAGAACCTTCATGCCAGAGATTTCATTTTCCAGGATTATATATAATTTATATGGTATTCTACTTAAGTTTATTCAATCATATTGGTGTGAATTATGTACATTTCCTGGTGACTTTGTCTCATCAAACAAAAAAGTTAATGTTTAAAGGCTGCCAGGTAATCTTACATATATTCACAAAATTATGCCTTTAACATTGTACTCTAAAAAAGTTGCATAGTAGAATGTTAAAGTCAATTGCCAAATATGTATAGATTGTACATTGGGAATATATGCTAAGCCTTATAATTCTCATAATTGTGGCCTAATTATTTTTGTTGTTTTGTATTGTATTTATTGTTATAAGAGAAAGAGCCGTTTGTTGGACTGAAAGGGGGAGCTGCTGGGAAGGGGGAAGACATACCTTAAATTTTAAAAAAGGAAATGGATGGGGGGGAAGAGGGGGGGAGGGTGGGACCAGAGGGGGGAGTAGGGAGGAGATTGCAGTTGAGATGTAACTTGAAGAAATAAGAAAAATAAAATAAAAAATTTATTAAAAAAATTCAAAACCTATTTTAGTTCTTTATAGTTGCTGAGAATGTTTTTTCCCCTTTGGTTGTAAGAAATGCCCTTATCTATTTTTAGAGTATAGTGCATTATGACAGTTATTAGGATACCTTTTTGAGATTTCAAAATACTAAACCCACCATTATCATACCTCTTATTAGCAAGCTTTTTTGTTGTTTTGTTTTGTTTTTCCGAGACAGGGTTTCTCTGTGTAGCCCTAGCTGTCCTGGACTCACTTTGTAGACCAGGCTGGCCTCGAACTCGCAAAGATCAACCTGCCTCTGCCTCCCAAGTGCTGGGATTAAAGGCATGTGCCACCACTGCCCGGCTATTAGCATGTTTTTTGGTACAGTGAAATGAAACCTGTTTGTGTTGTAGGAACCTCAATAGGCCTGGCCATATTAGAAAGGCCATGGATAGGAATTTCTGAGAGAAGATGCTTCTGTCTCACAGTTGTCGTCACTATAGAATCATCTAGAGTCCAACATTAGGCCAATTCTCGTCTTCCTTGAGCAAATCACCAATTCTTCCTATCGTGGACTTTAAATTAATTAACCAATTCCCAAAGGTAGGTGTTAGCAAATGTGCCGTGTTTTGTATTGGTAAGTAGGCCAGCCCTCCTAAACTTAAGGATAGTAATTAACACTGTTTGGGCACTAGTTAGGAATTATCAGGATTAGTGGACATTGGAGCAGGCCCCTCCTTCATAATCAACACCATGCTAAACCAGGGACTGATACTATCTGGTTCTAACTACCAGTCAGAAGAATGGGATTTGAGTCTTATCTCTGGACTCCGGAGGAGTCCTGATATCCTGGATTGGCCTTTGGTGACTAACTGATAACTATCTGAATCTGCTTCCAAAAGTCCAAAACCTTGCTGAATTATTATCTAGCAGGAGGCTTTCTGGTAAATAATAAGAGCAAACCATTCTCCTTTTCTTTAAGAGTTTAACTAAATGGGGCGATCAATCACTTGGACAGAAAAATGACCCTCAAAAAAGCTGCCTGTACCCGAGAACTTAGAAATAGCATGAAGCCTGGGTAAAATGCAGACAGGAAGCATGGTCCCACTCTCCTTCTCCAAGAGTGTGCTGTCTTCCACTCTGCCAATCTTCTACATTTCATTCTGTCTCATGGGAATTCTTCCTTCTGAAAAGTCTTAGCATCCCTTTGTTGGAGGGCGTTTCTTTGTGTATGCAGCCATGTATTTGCTAAACACAGTCCCGTGTGGCAATTACATACTATCCGTCTAGACACGTGTTGGTATGTTGGTTGCACCTTGCCTGTCCATAGACTAGTTCCATGTATATGGTTTTATACATCAAAAAGCCTTTGAACATGACCAGGCTATTCGTTAATCATCTCCGAAAAATGTCCCATTTAAAAAGAGAAAGAAAGATCCGGTTTGACTTTAGTTCTGTTTTACAGCAAAAGCTTATCTGGCTATTATTCTTTGCACAGTGGCACTGAGTAGACAGAGCTCTTCATCACTCAGAGTCACATCTCAGACCTTTTGTTCCATACCTGGGACTGAGGAGACAAGACTGTCCCTGACCACCTCACAGACTTCTTCCTCTCACAGTCTGCCTTCTTGGCCAGATCCCACTGCCAATGAAGCCACAGCAGCAGCTGTCCCACATACAGTTGTCATTAGAGGAAAAGGTCTTTGCCATCATGGGTGGGAGAAACAGGCACTGTCAACATAATAACTAAAGACCTATTTTTTTAATGCCAAATTGAGATAAAAATCAAAGGTTTGAGTCCATGGCAACAAAGTGTATATACCTATATGACTCAGTTACAGAGAGAGACATTGAGACACGCACAATTCAAATCCCTTTACTCAGTCTGCAGAGCCCTGAGGTCATCCTGTAACGTGTGTATCGAAGAATACACAGTTGAACAGAACAAGTGTAACGTAATGCCATCCTACAAATATTTATTTTGACAGAGAAGCAGCAAATCCTTTGTGTACATATTTAGTCCTATTAGAACAAAGCAACGTGCACACTTTTTTCCTTTTTTAATTTTCTCTCTTTCCCTCACTCCCTCCAAGCTCTCCCTATATCCTTCCCCACTCTCTTGCAAAGTCATGACCTGTTTTTTTCACTAATTGTAATTGAATGCATATGTGTATGCATATAGATATATTGCTAAATATAAATTGTTGAGCCCATATGCATGTTTCCAGAGCTGACTATTTGGTAACAGTTAACCATTTGATGTACTCTTCCCTAAGGAAGATTCTCTCTCTCTCTCTCTCTCTCTCTCTCTCTCTCTCTCTCTCTCTCAGCATTCTTCAGTTGCCTGCAGTTCTTTATATAGAGTTGAGACCTCCTGGGGCTTCCCCCTTGTCCACTTTGGTTTGTCATCTTTGTTCAGCTCATGTTTCAACACTCATACTGGTGAGCCTTTATGGGCATACACTTTTAGTGTTTAAAATTGAGCATCTTTCTTTCCTTTCCAGTAAACACCCCTCTCCAAATTTAATTATAATAGAGAATGCCAATTCCAAATAAAATCCTCTAGGTTCTGCTGATTATCCTAGAGGGTCAGGACTCAGGTAATCATTAGGAGAGAATTTTATCTTAAAAGTGCTATCTTAAACTGCAAGGATGTCCATTAAATATCACAATTAAACATGCAAAAGAAAAGCCATGTTGTCAAAATGACCATTTAACTCACCCAAACATTTCAATCCCATTCTTTTGTTGACCTTCTGATACCCATTTGTATACTTTTCCCATTTTGATTAAACAAGAAAAATTAGAAAGTTACATTTAGTAAATGCCAACTGTCTGCATTCACTTAGAGATACAGTGTACTCTCTGGGCCTGATACATAGGGAAAAGAGGGAGGAACAGACTAGAATTCTATGTATCACTGCAGAGGAGTCTAGCACTCTCTAGCCTCCAGCAGAGTGAAGGCAACAGCAATGGGGGAGGGAGCTTTCTTTTTCCCATGGAGCATTGTGATGGTGTTTTTGAGACAAGAAGGGATGAAAATAAATTTAGAAAAGTGGAGATCTTTTTTCCCATTGTATTTTGCTCAAGGTATTTCTACCCCCAATAAGTCAAGAACCGTGGTGTTTCATTTCTTCATCGCAGTAACTAAAGGTGCTATGCAGCTTCTGGGGGAAAGATATCAGCGATCTTACTACTGCACCCTATAGTCTACAGTACGGACCTACTAGGTGACATGTGCCCAGTGGTGAGATAGTAGCGTGATCATTATGGGGTTAGCAACTGGTTTCTCATTGGACTTGAGGCCTGCTTCACCGAAGAGCATTTAGGGTGGAGCTGGTTACTGTTTTCTGCTATGGTCATGTTGTCAGACTATCTTTTAAGTATTTATGTTTACCCCATAGACGTGGGCTGCTCTCAAGCTTCAACAGAGAACCTTTGTTTTTGTATAGGACACCAGTCAATTAGGATTATCATAACTGATGCTGAGAAAACGTGGCTGTGTTTATCAGTTCCCCTACCACTAAAGATAGGAGAACACCTTGGAAGAAGAAAGAACGAAAGAGTCAGAAAATGATAGCTCGTGGGAGGACAATCACTCTTCTTTGGGGGATTTGGGCACTGTAAGTAAGGTTGTTCATACTCCATTGAATGGCCACAAACCTGTACGCACATGAGAAACACTAAGTTTCTGAGTTATTAAAAAAGAAGAAGAAGAAGCGGGGAGGAGGAGGAGGAGGAGGAGGAGGAGGAGGAGGAGGAGAAGGAGGAATAAGAAGAAATGAAGTGGAAAGTAGACGTGCATGATATATCTTGGGTGAGCTTGAGAGGGAGAATTGGGAAATGGATATATGCTTCATGGTATACATGCATGAAATTCTGAAGAAACTTAAAGCAGTGTTTCCTTGTTTTTAAACCAAAGAAGTCATAATTGTAAGCCTTAAATATTAATATATTCATAATACCCAGACAAAACAGAATCCCTAGGAAGAATTTGCAGTAACTTTTTGAATTTATTCCAAAATAAACAAATATTTCTGTCTTCATATGACATATACATATGTACACACACACAAAACATGTTGTGTGGGAAACATAAGTGGGAATGTCCTTAGGCAAAACTATGATAGAAATGTAGCTTGTCTTGTGACTCATGTAGTTTGTGTCTTCTATTTTCTTTATTGCCTCTCTTGGTAAATGTTCCCTTAAGTCTCAGACCCTCATGCTTCCCTTTGTTTTTTCACTGTGGCTTCAGAACTGGATTCAGACTTCAAATGTGTTCTGTCTGACTGAAAGAACATTTATCATTTCTAAATTAACAGTTCCCACAAAAATGAGTACATACCCATTTCCACACACATTCACATGTTTATTTCATTATATTTTATAGGAAGGATATCTTATATTCAATATGTGAATACTATTATTTTATTATATCATTTATGATATAATTTTAGCCAAGAGACCAAAAAGCCGGTGATATTTTATTCTCAACGGTAAATCTGAAAGATTTTTATCATAGTTGTATCTGACTGGCAAAACTGTGCTGAACCTATGGAGTGGCTGTCTCTTTAAAGGAAATGAACACTAACTCATGTGTCATGGGCCTTAACTATTCATTGTATTGCCATCTTTGGGATCAGAGTCTGGGCACTGACAACCCCCTTAAGAAGCAGCAAGCCCCATAGTCCATTAAAGAAACATGGAATATTTTAAATGGAGCCATTTGGGGGGAAGAACAGAAAGTCCAGTGATTCCCCCATGCCAAACTTATCATTAGGGAGCTAGCATGAGGTTTAAGTTTCAATAGAGGGCCAGAACATACCTGAGCAGTTCCTCTCATGGTCTGGCCTACCCACCCATCACCACTGTCTCAGTTCTAATCTCTTAAGTAAACGGACCTGACATATCAGCACTGTGTGAAACCCTTTCTGTGCTGATAAGCTCCTCGTCTGGCTAGCACCAGGCTCCCAGGCTTTTGCTTCTCCCAGAAGACTCATGGGAAAATTCCAATTTCTTAGAGTTCCATGTTTCAATAGTACACACCAAAGGGAAGGGCACAAATGACTCTTTCAAATATTTTTATTCCTACAAAGACAGTTATATTGACTTTGAGTCATTCCTTTATTTCTCCTAACTGTAAGGTTGGATAGACAGAAAAAAAAATACTTAAGACTTCAGCCTTTGTGTTTTGATGTTGTTGGGGAGAGAGAGAGAGAGAGAGAGAGAGAGAGAGAGAGAGAGAGAGAGAG
>CAJQZJ010035045.1:462390-474890 GCA_907164525.1 Lophiomys imhausi | reverse complement strand
CTATATTCAGCAAGAGATTGGAGCAGCAATAAGTATTAAACCAAAAATTGCTTAGGGCCAGATGGATTCACTGCAGAATTCTACAAGTTCAAAGAAAAACCAGTACTGGTACTTTTCAAATCGTTCTACAGAATATAAAAGGAAGAAATACTTCCAAATTCTTTTTTATTAAGGCAGTATTGCTCTGGTAACAAAACTAAATAAATAAGGACACAACATAAAAAAGGAAGTTACAGGCCAATCTCCCTAATGAACACAGACACAAAAGTTCTAAATAAAATACATCATTTAATATGATCTTGAATTCATATTAAATGATGTATTTAATATATATGATCTTGAATTCAAGATCATATATATTAAAGAGTAATTCAACATGATTGTGTTAGCTTCATTACAAAGATTCACAGATGCCCCAACATACACAAGTCAATAAATGTAATAAATCTCATAAATGCACAAAGACAGAATTCACAAGGCTACTTTAATAGAGTCAAAAGGCCTTTGACATAATCCAATATCATTTCATGATTAAAGCCATGAAGAAGTTAGAGACAGGCAGAGCATACATCAATATAATAAAGGTAATATATGACAAACAGAACCAACAGCATGCTAAATGGAGAAAAACATTGTACGATCAGGAAAAAAGATGAGTGTTCACTCTCTGCACTCCTATTCAATATAGTGTTTGCAGTCTTAGAGTAACAAGACACAAGATTTAAAAAAAAGATACAAATAGAAAAAGAGGTCAAATATGCCCATTTGCAGATGATATGATTCCATACAAAAGGGGACAGAAAGACTCCAAAACAACCTCCTAGAGCTGATAACCACTTTCGGCTAAGAGGCAGGATGCAAAATCAACATACAGCTCGTACAGTGGTAGCACATATCTTTAATCCCTGAACTCTGGGAGCAAAGGCAAGGCAGATCTCTGAGTTTGAAGCCATCCTGGTCTAGATCAAGTTCCAGGACGGCTAAGGCTACACAGAGAAAACCCTACCTCAAAAAACAAACAAACAAACAAACAAACAAACAGGGAAAAAAGTGTGTGTGTGTGTATACATATATGTGTGTGTGTATATATATATATATATATATATATAGAGAGAGAGACAGAGAGAGTGTGTGTGTATGTACATCAGACATTATCAGACTATAGAACCATGAAATGTGGCACATACCAATTACCAAGTATGTATGTATATATATCAGACTATAGGGTCATGTAATGTGGTACACACCAGCTATCCTAGCATGCAGGAAGGTAAGGGATGTGGATTTTGTGCTTAAAGCCAGTATAATGTATATAGCAGTTCCAGGCTAGTGGATTATGTAGGGATATCCAGTTCAAGCAAGAAAACACAAGGCAAACACTTTAAGGTATTGGTATCAGATGCCAGTGATTTCTTAGATAAGGACCCCCCAAGGCAATGGAATAAAAATATATAAATTAGCCAGGCGGTGGTGGCGCACACCTTTAATCCCAGCACTTGGGAGGCAGAGGTAGGCAGATCTTTGTGAGTTCGAGGCCAGCCTGGTCTACAAAGCGAGTCCAGGACAGCCAGAGCTGTTAAACAGAGAAACCCTGTCTCGAAAAACCAAAATATATATATATATATATATAAATTGAATTACAGAAATTAAGATTCTTCTTCACATGAGAGCAAGCAGCCACCACAAAATAAGATATAACCTACAAAACAGAAAGCACACAATAAAACATGGCACCCATTTTGTATTGGCCAACTTTTCCTGGGCATGGGCCCTGCCCTACAGTATAGTTGATAATATTCAGTGACATACCACTGGAGAAAACGGATTTTCCCCTTTCCCAGAAGGTATCAATTACAAAAAGCTTCTTGGTTCAGTAAAGGACTTTTGTGTAGACTCCATGCTAGGAGTTTTGTCTGGTTTGAACTTATCCAGGTCCTGTGGACGTTGTACATCATGGTTTCTGTGGGTTCATATGTGCATCAGTCCTGTTGTGTATGGAAGACAATGGTTCCTTGGAGTCATCCACCACCTCTGGGTCTAACAATCTTTCCACCTCTGCTTCCACATAGATCCCTGAGCCTTGGGGGAGGGGGGGTTGGTGAAGTCATCCCATTTAGGGCTGAGTGATCCACTCAATCTCTCATCTTTCTTTTATTGTTTGCTTGACCTCTGTTCTATTGTTTGGCTTTTTTAGAGGGGCAGAGGGAGGGAGGGAGAAAATGGGAACATGAAGTTGAGTGGGAAGGATCTAGTAGGAATTGGGATAGGGAAAATATGATAAAATATATTTTATATAAACATTTTTAGATTTAAAAAAACCCAAAAAACCCATGAAATAAAGGTAGAGATAAAGAGGACATAGTGCAGTAGAGAAGTGTTCTTACTAAAATTCTCATTTTAAATGACAATAAAGAACTGTCTGGTTTTTTGTTAGTTTTTTGGCTTTGTTTTTTTTTTGGGGGGGGTACGGGTTGCTTTTTCGGGACAGGGTTTCTTTATGTAACAGAATCCTGGCTGTCCTGGATTCACTCTGTAGACCAGGCTGGCCTCGAACTCAGAGATCCACCTGCCTCTGCCTCCTGAGTGCTGGGATTAAAGGCCTGTTCCACAATGCTCAGCCTAAGAACTGTCTAACCTTTTTTGTTTTGTTTTTATATAAAACATACAGAAGACACAGTTATGATTATTTGCTAGGCAAGGGATTGATACCTAGAATTTAATAAAGAACTCAAAAGGTATCCATGAACAACACAATCAATTAAATAAGCAATACTCAGAAGAAGATGTGCAGATGGATAAAAAGCATATTTTAAAAATGTTCAGTCTTGCTAAACATCAGCTAATTGCAAACAAATATGAAAACATAATGAGATATCATATCACTTCAGTTAGAACAACTACTATGAAAATATAAAAAAATAATAAATGCTGGTAAGCATGCAGATAAAGAGGACCTTTTATACACTGACTGAAATCTAGGCTTTATGGAAAACAGTACAGACATTCCTCACAAGGCTGCAAGAAGGCAGGACAGCCAGGGCTACAGAAACGCTGTCTCCAACCCCACCACCTCCCCCCAAAAAGAGCTGCAAGTAGAAATACCATATAATCCAACAATTCCATGGCTGGGCATACACCCAAAGGAGGTGACGTATCAAAGATACATGCATTCCCATTTTTAAGGCAGCACTATTTTCAACATCGAAAATATAGAATTTTCCCACATGTCCTTCAGTAAATTCAGATTACAAAGAAAGAAATTCTTTTCTTTTGAGTAATGTGGGTGAAACTCGAGATCTTTATGCTAAGTGAAAAGAGCCAGACACAGTAAAGACACTACATGTTCTTAATCATTTTTTAAATCTAATAAACAAATCTTATAGAAGACTAGACTGAGATAGTGGTCAGTTGAGACTAGGAAGGTGGGGTGAGTGTGTGGAAAGAAGTTAATATAAAGTACTAAAGCATAGTCGGAGTGCAGGGACAACTTTTGGCACTTCTCCAATACCACAAGTAACAAACAACAGGTTAAAATACATAATGTATCTCAAATTGACTAGACAAAGAAGTGCTCAGAACCCACAACATAAGAAATTATTGTTTGAGATAAAAAATGCTTATTGTCGTGATCTGATTACTTAACTTTGTGTATGTGTGTGGGTATGTGTAGATCTACTGAAGTCCCTAACCATTGACCTGATTTGCACATCGTGTACATGCATTGGATTACCTTAATATACCCCATAAAGATATATGAACTAACCTGAATTAAAAAGACCTGAGTGTGGTGCTACATGACTGTAATTATAATACACATGAGGATAGAATTGGTGGTCAGCCAGGGCTACATAGTGAGACAATGATTTTATACAAAGAGAAAAGAGAGAGGGAGACAGGCAAGGGAAGAGAGCAAGAGAGGGAGGGGGAAGTGGGACAGGCATGTTGATGCATCTATACAATCCTGGTAGTATAGATACTGAGACAAGAGGATTGGAAATTTGGGACCTGCCTGTAGTATAGAGTAAGACCATATGCATAAGGTACAAAGTCATATTATGATTTAGAAACATAATAATTAAAAGAACTTCATTATTATGCACCACCTCAAATCATTTTTATGGTGAGAATTTTTAAAGATTTATTTATTTATGTATATGAGTGCTGTCTTCATGTACCAGAAGACGGAATAATATCTCATTATATATGGTTGTGAGCTTATCATATAGGGTCTGAGAAATGAACTCAGGACCCCTGGAAGAGCAGCTAGTGCTCTTAACCACTAAGCAATTTCTCCAGCCCTGGTGAGAATTTTTATGGTTCGAACATTTGAAATTTATTCTTAGCAATTTTGGAATGTATAATACAGTACTGCTAACCATGTTCACCACACTGTGAAAACATTTATTTCGGGGGGTAGGGGTGAGGACAGGCTTTCTCTGCAAAGCCCTGGCTATCTTGGAACTTGTTCTGTAGACCAAGTTGTCCTCGATTCCACAGAGATTCACCTGCCTCTGCCTCCCAGGAGTGAGTGCTGGGAATAAAGGTATGCACTACCACTGCCTACCAACAATCATTTTTTTAAAAAAAATATTTATTACTTCAAGTTACATCTCCATCACAGTCCCCACTTTCCACCCCTCCCAGTTCTACCCTCTCCTCCCTGTCCCACCCATCCCACTCCGATGTAGAGTGTCCCTACATATCCCCTCTCAGTTCAAGAGTAATATGAGGGCTAAGAGCTTCCTCTTGCACTGGGGGCCTACATGGCAGCACTCCTAGGGCAAAGTGTCCCACTAACAGGTAACAAAGTCTATGTTCCTGATCTTTTTGGTGTGTTGGTTGTAGGATAGCTATCCTGTACTATATGGCTAAAATCCAATTATAAGTGAGTAGATGCCATGTGCATCTTTCTGAGTCTGGGTTAGCTCACTCAGGATGAGCTTTTCTACTTCCATCCATTTGGCTGCGAATTGCATGATTTCCTTGTTTCCGATAGCTGAGTAGTATTCCATTGTATAGATGTACCACAATTTTTGTTTATCCATTCTTCAGTTGAGGGACATATGGGTTGTTTCCAGTTTCTAGCTATTACAAATAAGGCTGCTATGAACATACATGAGGATATGTCCTTGTGGTTTGTTGAGGAATCGTTTGGGTGGATACACAGAAGTGGTATGGCTGGGTCTTGAGGTAAAAGGGGCTGGAGAGATAGCTCAGATGTTAAGAGTACTGGCTGCTCTTCCAAAGAACCCAAGTTCAGTTCTTAGCACCCACATGGCAGTCCACAACTATCTGTAACCAACCCCTGTTCCAGGTGATCTGCCACCCTTGCACAGGCATGCAGGCAGGACACCAATGCACATAAAGGTAAATAAATCTTTTCAAAATAGGAAAGAATAAAAGACAAAAAGACAAAAAAAAACCAGTGAAGATTGAAGTGGACAACTACAAGGTATATAATGGTATTTATTATAAACTGCAGTCAAAGTGAATTCATCCTACAAAGAAAACACAGCTCCATAGTAGAAAACTGACACTACAAATCACCAAATCAGTGACTTAAAGAATAAAAACGCGATGACAGTTTTCCCACCCAGTACCAACCTTTATTATACAGCCATTATGAACAGTACTACATGTATCATCAGAACAGAAATGGAGCTCCTAGTTTAGACACTTGCATTACTTATTATCACAGAAGTGACATTTCCAGTAAGAAAATGATAGATGTTTCAACCAACCGTGTTAAAACGAAATGCTTATCCATGTAGAATAAAGATAAGTGATCCCTACATCCCATCATATGGAAAAATTAGTTCAAGGTGGAATCTGTGTCTAAATTTGCAAAATATAATGGCAGTTATTTTAGAACAATAATATAAAAAAGTATATTGGGATATGCTGTCAGAATGAAAATGGGGAAGCAGAGATGACAGCATAGAAGCCAATGTAGAACTTCAATATAATCACAGCTATGGGTTCAGACAAATAGAGAAAGGTCTGAAGCTCCAATAACTCTCTAAAATTGTCTCCAAATGGGGAAAGGATGCCAGTTTTTATACCTGCATGCATCAGCCACTTCATACAAGCCAAGCGTTAGAAGGGTGTTGCACTCCTGAGAAAGCATGCTTTGGAGAAGAATTCATTGAGATGTATTGTTCTAGTTTCATTTCTGCTGCTGTGACAAACACTCTGACAAAGACATCAATGGAAAGTTTATTCGCTTCACAGTTCAAGGTTATGCTTTGTTATTTAGGGGAAGTCAAGGCGCGAACTCAAGCAGCAAGTCATAGCGCATCTGCAATCAATAGCAGAGGGAAATGGATGCATCTGCTTGCTTGCTTTCTTCACTCTTACAATTCAAGGCCCAGGCCAGGGAAGGGTGGAATGGGTCAATTAACAATCAAGACAATCTTCAACAGATACGCTCACAGGACAACATGATCTGGACATCTCCTCAATTAAGACTCTCTTCGAAGGTAATTCTAGGTTGTCCATATGTATCCTGCCAAAACATGTGGTATCACATGTGCCTTAACATTCCCAGGAATTTGAGTATAAGTACTTCTATCTTAGAAGCAGGTATTTGGGCGTAGTCTTCTACAGATACTTTAACAGAAGTCACCTAAAAGCAACTGCACAAAAAACCTTCATTGGTAATCAAAGAAATGCTAATAGAATCCATTAGCATATTTTTCATACCACCAAACTGGTAAAAACAAAAATTAAGAAAATTCATCTCGGTAGGTATTACATCTTACCTAGTATGTTATTGTTACCAGAACACAAGGATCACTTTTGTAAGTTCTTAGCCTCATGAATAAAAAAACAAATAAAATTAAAACACACTTTGAATAAAATTTAAGGATAAGTTTTCTGAGCTGGTTGTGGTGGATCATGGCTTTAATCCTAGCACTTGGGAGGCAGAGGAAGGCGGATCTCTGTGAGTTCGAGGTCAGCCTGGTCTACAGAGTGAATTCCAGGACAGCCAGGGCTGTTACACAGAGAAACCCTGTGTCAAAAAAAAAAAAGAGAGAGAGAGATAAGTTTTCTAGTTTAAAATAAAAACAGTAAAACCAGTACGGTAGGCAAGCTGGGAATCAACGACATCCTAACCCTGCTATTATGAGGTCCATGCTTCAATGCCAGGAAAGGAGGGGAGTGATGAGAGATCAGGCGGTCAAAAAGAACTTGAGGAGTCATAGGGTGGTAAGACATATCCATTACGCAGGCCAACACCAGCAAGCACCTAGGTACACACAGGCTGTACACTGGTGGACAGGAAAACATGTGCAGACTGGCACATAGGTCACACGTAAGTAGGTGCACAGGCAGGGTGGCAAAGGAAAGTCTCATGCCTTTGACTTCAAGGCCATATTTATACAAATTCACAAGAAGGGAAACTTGGCCAACGCATCACTGTTAACTTTGGGGGCGGTCAATGGACACTCAGTGTCAGCCAATTGGTACTGACTCATAGCCCCCCAGAATGTCCAATGTCAGTTTGTTATAGCTGACTCATATCAGATAACCATATTAATGCCATGTGTTCTATACATAAACTAGTCCTTATGGCCTTCTGTTCCCATCAATCCCTTAAAAAATAAAACAAATTATAACAGATATTATCAGAGCTGTGATTAAAAACCTCACACATTATAAATAGAAATATAATTTAGTGGACTTGGCATTGAAAAATATTTCATGTTGCCAAGCTAAGCTTAAAAAGCAGATGAACTACGTACCAGGATTCCATTTCTTACATATTTTCCTTAGAGAAAGTCTTACAAATGGACATCAAAGGCATTTAAAACAACATTCAACAAAGTTGTGTTTCTTCAAGCATTTTTACATTTAAATTTGAAACAGCATAAGAAAAACCCAAATATCTCAGTGTAAGGGTAACTACATACCCCCAAGGGAATAACATATTTTGAGTAGATAAGTGCCTATTTCATCATGTGATGAAATATCACATGAAATATCTTATTTCATCATATGACATAATTACATGGCTAAATATCTTAGAGCAATGAAAATAAATATAGCAGAGTCACACACACACCATCATGGATAGATCTGAAACATAATTCTAAGTAAAGGAATCAAGGTACAAAACAACACATATTTCAGATTCAAAACCAAGAAAAGTAAAATGTTGTATTTGCCTTCATAGATGACAAAGATATTTTTCTTTTTTTTCTTTTTTTTTTTGGTTTTTCGAGACAAGGTTTCTCTGTGTAGCCCTGGCTGTCCTGGACTCAATTTGTAGACCAGGCTGGCCTCGAACTCGCAAAGATCCGCCTGCCTCTGCCTCCCAAGTGCTGGGATTAAAGGCGTGCGCCACCACTGCCTGGCTAAAGATATTTTTCAAAAGAGAGGAATGATATGATTATTATTAAAGTTGGAGAGAGTCCCTGAGCTGGAACTGACCTGAAAGCCTCTTCCTAGAGGACAAGCTCTCACCAGAAAAGAAGGAGCCATGGAAATATCCAAAGGAGGGAAGCAACTAACAGTCCTTCCCAGCTGTGACTCCTATGAACCACAATGTTAATCTGACATAACACCAAGTTTCAGTAGTGGCACTCATACTTTGGCAATAACCAACAGCTTTCTAACTGGATTTAACCCCAGCTCAACAATAGGAAAATTGGGCCTGATATTGGAAACCTATACAACTAGCCTGACAAGTGAAGTCATGGATCTTGGAGGAGAACCTACAACTGTTACTTTACTAAACCGCATAATCCCTAGCTACAGTCTAAAAATTTATCCTTATATCCACAAATAAGTGTAGTCCTCACACTTCATCAAGGAGACAATTCTCTTTGCAACAAATAGACAGTATTGCAGGAAACCACAATGAATAAAAATGCAGAGTTCTGGAGCCCAGTCCCAACAGCTACATCTATAGTACAACTCCCATACCTAAGGCTCAGGTAACATTGAGGAAGTGAAGGGGAGAGATTGTAAGAGTCAGACCAAAAAAGGGCTTTTGCTGTGAGACTGTATCCTCTAGAAAAATCAGAACCCACACCCACAAAGTCTGAACAAGAAATGAACAAGGAATATGGAGGGCAAGGAAAGCCCATGAAGCCTCAACCCTAGACAGGCAACATAGGAATGCTGAGAGCAGGAGAAACAGTCTTCTTTAGGGAACAATATACTAATTGGTTATCCAATAGCAAATGGTCAGCCCTGCAAACACATACATCCATGTAACTGTATGTGGACTGAGCAGATTGTTTTGTGTATTTAGGAATATACAATATATATATTTAACGCAAATGAGGCGCCGAATTTGAAAGCAAACAGGGAGGAATATATGGAAGAGTTTAGAGGGAGGAAAGGGAAGGAGGAAGTTATGTGATTATGTTATAATTTCAAAAAATAAAAAGTAAATTTACAATGAGAGGAGTGGCATGGTTATGACTGAAAGAGGATGGGGGTCACTTCTCAGGAAGGGGTAGAACATGTGGTCAGAGGATGCGGTGGCCTCAGAAGGTGTGAGCGATGAATGACTTCTTTCAATCTGGAGAGTGAATTCATGCGGATTGACTATTCCTTCAACTACACATATACATTTTATTCTCTTTCCTAAATTTTTGATTACTTATCTACATGGAAAATGTTTCTCCTAGACTCCTAAACTGGCCATTTCCCTAACAGGCAGCCATCAATAAAGGGCACTTAGAAAGACTTGAAACCTTAAAAAAAAATAAAGAGGTTGAGAAATGGAAAGGTCTTACATTTACACCCTAAAAGTAGGAGGGAGATGCTAGGATACATGAGGGTTCCTGTAGATACTGGTGCCAGTGGCAACATGGAGGTGTTAGAGATGAGTTACATGTGATCCACTCCTGACAATGTAATGACAATCTCAGCACAGAAACTGGGAAAGTTAAACTCTTCATTTGTGGCCTTAGAGAGTTGTATTTTGCAAGTGCAGGTTCAGTAACTCTGAATCAATGTTCTGGAGGTAGGAAAAAGTATGTGCTTATATTGGTGGGAGCTGCTGGATGTTAAGAAATGGGCTACATGACTACTAGATGACAGAAAGACTACATGCATGGAATGGAAATGCACATAAGGAAACTATCCGATAATCATTTGTCACATGTGTTAAGCCTCCAGCACTAAACAATTGTCGTTCACTCTGGTCATTACAGGCACTCGTGATGAGGAGATGGACGAGCACAAAGTTCACAAGTCCAACTTCATTTTGTAAAGCTCTTCTTTTTTTGGATTATTTATTTATTTTTCTGGCTTTTTGTTTGTTTGTTTTTGGTTTTTGGTTTTTCTTTTTTTTTATAAGTACTTTATTTTTTTTCAAGTTACATCTCAGTCGCAAACCCTTCCCTATTCCCCCTTCCTGTCCCACCCTTCCACCCTCTCCCCCCCCAACAGCTTCTCTTTTCATTCCAACAAATGGTTCTTTCTCTTATAACAGCAAATTCTGTACAAAACAGCAGAATTAAATATGCCACATTTATGAGAGTTAAATGGCCCAGTATACCTTCCCAATGTCCAGTTCATACATATTTGGCCCCTGATTTTAACCTTCTACCTTCTAACCATCTCCATGAGTTTGAAGTTCTATAACTGACTTAGTTTTCATACTAACTTGCATCACTATTATAACCATCTTCTTAGATCTAGAACGCCTTCTTGATTCCTAAACAACTCAAAATTTAGCTATGAGACTCAAGCTATCTATTCTTCAACCACCTCAGAGAGCTGAGAAGGATAAATATATCTGATTATATAGGAAGTGCAGAGCCTGCAGCTTCCAATACTAAGAAATGACAAACCAGTGACTACCTGGACAGTTCCCATTTTCTCTCCATACATTCCAGCATCAGTCTTCAGCCTTTTGGTCCTGTTTCTCTGGCAGACATTTATTGTAGAGCAGGGATTGTGAAGGACTAACCTACCCTGTCTTGGCAGAGCTAGGCTGTCGACTTCCCTGCTACCAAGTTTTGTCCTTTTTGGACAGCAGTCTGTCTGCAGTTGAAGCAAGGAGTTTTTACATGCCAAGAGATAGGCTTGCCACTAATTCAACCATCTCACACTGGAGATTCTTCAATGCTTTTCTTCTACTTGAAGTAGAATGGGGGTGCTGTCAGGAGCTGATATGTCACGATATCAAAAAAAAAAAAACTTAATTTAAGACCACATCTTTGAATGCCATATTCTGCAGATATCTTGGGGTTTTTGAAGATTCCCTATCTATCTCTTGTATTTATATAAGCAAATGTTGCTTGTCTCTTAACAACTTGATTACTGAGTAGCTTAGAGAATATCTGTGATAGACTGTCTTAATAGCTAACAAGGTGACATGCATGCATGACTATGAGGTTGTTTTTCTTAACTATCCTAAACAGTTTAAGACGGTTGGTATCAAGAGGCCAGAGCTTCACATTTCATTTTTAAGTATCTCTAGGTACGATACCATTAGGAAGCGTTACCTTAAATTTTGTATCAATATACAAAGATCTATTCAAATGTGGCTAAATATACTCTTAATTTTGTATCAATATACAAAGATCAATGCCTATGCAGCCCAATACAATCTTAATGTTGCGTCCATATACAAGGGTCAATACCATTGTGGCCAACTATAATCTTAGTTTTGTATCAATATACAAATATCAATACTGATGTAGACCAATAAAATCTTATTTTGCACAATAAACAATGGTCAATACCACTTTAGCCAAATATACTATTAATTTTGTATCAATATACAAGGATATAAGGTCATATTCAATAATGTGACCTTTCTTCTTGATCCTTCCTGTGCTGTGTCTCGATTTTTCTCAAGTCCGTGCATTCCTACATAGGAGATAAAGAAGGATACAGAAAAGGGAAAGAAGGAATACCCTGGGTCTAACCTCCAAAACCCATTAAACAGGACCATTTAACAACTTGTAATCTTTTCCCCTAAATAACAGTGTTTTCAGTTGTCCTTCAAATAACCGAAAAAAGGGGGGGTGGAGAAACACCCTCCCCACCCTCTGGGTATGGGACGTCGATCTCTTAAAATGACTTCCTGCTGATTTGGGTCATAGTAAACCTGTTTGGGGCCCAAACCAAAATGGAAAAATGGTTAAAAATGTTAATACAATCCTTTTATGTTCAGTCCTTCTGTTCTCAGCTGTTTAGATTTCCTAAGGAGTTTGTAGGCAGAAGCTGAACTTCCAGGCTTTACTGAGGTTCTGGCTGGGGCATTGTGTAGAGCTGAACGGTCTTAGCAATATTGAGTTGTTGTGGTTGTAGGCTTTTGATGGAGACATCTATTGAGGGAGTCTGTCAGGCTGAATCATCTGGGTCACTCGTCTTCTTTTGGTGTCTGATTCTGATTTCTGCTGAGGTTTCCGTTGTCCAGTTGTCCCTGGGTTCCTTGAATGGATGCTTTGATTCTCCTGGAAAGATAAGAACAGAGCCCTGCTCTATTCCTCACTCAGGGACAATCGCCCTCTGTTTTTTTTTTTTGGGGG
>CAJQZJ010035045.1:439427-460599 GCA_907164525.1 Lophiomys imhausi | reverse complement strand
TCCTTTGGGTGTATACCCAGAAGTGGTATGGCTGGGTCCTGAGGCAAGGTTATTCCTAGATTTCTAAGATATCGCCAGACAGACCTCCATAGTGGTTGCACAAGCCTGCACTCCCACCAGCAATGGAGTAGGGTTCCCCTTTCTCCACACCCTCGCCAGCATGTGCTGTCATTTGAGCTCTTTATCTTAGCCATTCTGACAGGTGTGAGATGGAATCTCAGGGTCGTCTTGAGTTGCATTTCTCTGATGATTAAGGATGTTGAGCATTTCTTCAGGTGTCTCTCAGCCATTAGGGATTCCTCCTTTGTGAATTCTCTATTTAGCTCCGTCTCCCATATTTTGATTGGATTATTTGGTTTCTTGGCATTTAGTTTCTTGAGTTCTTTGTAGATTTTAGATAATAGCCCTCTATCAGATGTGGGGTTGGTGAAGATTTTCTCCCAGTCTGTAGGCTGCCGTTTTGTTCGAATGACAGTGTCTTTTCCTTACAGAAGCTTTTCAGTTTCATGAGGTCCCATTTATTGATTGTTGATCTCAGGTCCTGAGCTGTTGGTATTTTGTTCAGGAAGTTGTCACCTGTGCCAATGAGTTCGAGGGTTTCTCCTACTTTTTCTTCTAGTATCTATAGTGTGGCCGGCCTTATGTTAAGGTCTTTGATCCACTTGGAATTAAGTTTTGTACAAGGTGATAGATATGGGTCTAATTTCATTCTTTTGCAAGTGGACATCCAGTTGGACCAGCACCAATTGTTGAAGATGTTGTCCTTCTTCCATTGTGCGGTTTTGGCTTCTTTGTCAAAGATTAGTTGGCCATAGGTGTTTGGGTCCATGTTTGGGTCTTCAATTCGATTGCATTGATCCACTGGTCTGTTTCTATACCAGTACCATGCTCTTTTTATTATTATTGCTCGGTAGTACAGCTTGAAATCTGGGATGGTGATACCTCCAGATGCTTTTTTATTGTACAGGATTGATTTTAGCTATTCTGGGCTTTTTGTTGTTCCATATTAAGTTGAGTATATCTTTTTCCAAGTCTATAAAGAATTGTGTTGGTATTTTGATAGGAATTGCATTGAATCTATATATTGCTTTTGGTAGAATAGCCATTTTTATTATGTTGATCCTACTTATCCATGAGCATGGGAGATCTTTCCATCTTCTAAATGCCTCTTCCATTTCTTTCTTCAGGGGCTTGAAGTTCTTGTTATATAGGTCCTTTACATGCTTGGTTAGAGTTACCCCCAAGTATTTTATGTTGTTTGTGGCTATTGTGAAGGGGGTTGTTTCCCTTATTTCTTTTTCGGTATTTTTGTTGTATAAAGAAGGGCTTCTGTTTTTTTTTTTTTTGAGTTAATTTTGTATCCAGCCACCTTGCTGAACTTGTTTATCAGCTGTAAGAGTTCTTTGGTGGAGTTTTTGGGGTCGCTTATATATACTAACATATCATCTGTGAATAAGGATAATTTGACTTCTTCATTTCCAATGTTTATCCCTTTGATTCCCTTTAGTTGTCTTATTGCTCTAGCAAGAACTTCAAGTACTATATTGAAGAGATATGGTGAAAGTGGACATCCTTGTCTTGTCCCTGAATTTAGAGGAAATGCTTCAAGCTTCTCTCCATTTAATTTAATGTTGGCCACTGGCTTGCTGTATATTGCCTTTATTATTTCTAGGTACGGCCCTTGTATGCCCGTTCTCTCCAGGACTTTTAGCATGAAGGGGTGTTGGATTTTGTCAAATGCTTTTTCTGCATCTAGCGAGATTATCATGTGGTTTTTTTCTTTCATCTTGTTTATATGGTGAATTACATTGATAGACTTTCGTATATTGAACCATCCCTGCATTCCTGGGATGAAGCCTACTTGATCATGATGTATGATATTTTTGATGTGTTCTTGAATTCGGTTTGCTAGAATTTTATTAAGTATCTTTGCATCTATGTTCATGAGGGAGATTGGTCTGAAGTTCTCTTTCTTTGTTGGGTCTTTGTATGGTTTAGGAATCAGAATGATAGTGGCCTCATAGAATGAGTTTGGCAGTGTTCTTTCTGTTTCTATGTGGTGGAAGAGTTTGAAGAGTAATGGTGTTATCTCCTCTTTGAAAGTCCGGTAGAATTCCGTGCTAAAGCCATCTGGCCCTGGGCTTTTTTTGGTTGGGAGATTATTAATGACTGTTTCTATTTCCTTAGGCGTTATTGGGCTGTTTAAGCTGTTAATCTGATTTTGATTTAGTTTTGGTAGGTGGAATTTATCGAGGAAATTGTACATTTCGCTTAGGTTTTCAAATTTGGTGGAGTATAGATTTTTAAAGTAGGACCCGAATATTTTCTGGATCTCCTCGATGTCTGTTGTTATTTCTCCCTTTTCATTTTTGATTTTGTTGATTTGGGTTCTTTCTCTTTGCCTTTTAGTTAATTTGGCTAGGGGTCTGTCTATTTTGTTGATTTTCTCGAAGAACCAACTCTTGGTTTCATTGATTCTTTGTATAGTTCTTTTTGATTCTAAGTTGTTGATTTCAGCCCTAAGTTTGATGATTTCCTGCCTTCTGCTCCTCTTGGGCATGTTTGCTTCTTTTTTTTCCAACTAACCCAGCTTAGCTGGTAATTCACTAATATGAGCTGTCACAATTTTCTTTTTGAATGCACTTAGTGCTATGAACTTTCCTCGTAGCACAGCTTTTATTGTATCCCATAGGTTTGGGTATGTTGTGTCTTCATTGTCGTTGGATTTTAAGAAGTCTTTGATTTCCTTCTTTATTTCTTCCCTGACCCAGTGGTTATCCAGTAAGGAGCTGTTCAATTTCCATGTGTGTGTAGGCTTTTTGTTGATTCTTTTGCTGTTGAAGACTAGCTTTATTCCGTGGTGGTCTGATAAGATACAAGGGGTTATTTCAATTTTCCTGTATCTGTTGAGGCTGTCTTTGTGTCCAACTATATGGTCGATTTTGGAGAAGGTTCCGTGGGGTGCTGAGAAAAAGGTGTATTCCTTTCTGTTTGGGTGAAACGTTCTGTAGATGTCTGTTAGGTCCATTTGTTTCATGATCTCTTTTAGACTCAATATTTCTCTGTTTGTCCTCAGTCTTGATGATCTGTCCATTGTTGTGAGTGGGGTGTTGAAGTCTGCCACTACTAATGTGTTGTGATCGATGTGCGATTTAAGTTTTAGAAGTGTTTCTTTTACAAAAGTAGGTGCCTTTGTATTTGGGGCATAGATGTTCAGTATTGAAATTTCCTCTTGATGAATATTCCCTTTAATGAGTATATAATGCCCTTCTTTGTCTTTTTTCATTAACTTCAGTTGGAAGTCTGTTTTGCTTGATATTAGGATGGCTACTCCAGCTTGCTTTCTGGGTCCATTTGCTTGGAAAACCTTTTCCCAGCCCTTTACTCTGAGGTAGTGACTATCTCTGGTAGTGAGATGTGTTTCTTGTATGCAGCAGAGGGACAGGTATTGCTTGCGGATCCACTCTGTAAATCTGTGTCTTTTTATTGGGGAGTTGAGACCATTGATGTTGATGGATATTAGTGACCTGGGGTTGTTGTTTCCCATTAGTTTGGTATAGGTGATGGTCCTGTGTCTCTTTTGGTTTAGTTGCTGAGGGGTTTTCTATTCCCTTTGTTTTCTTGGGTGAAGTTTTCTTCTCTGGGATGGAGTTTTCCTTCTAGGATTTTCTGTAGGGCTGGGTTTGTGGGGAGATATTGTTTAAATTTGATTTTGTCATGGAATATCTTGTTTTCTCCATCTATGTTGATAGAGAGTTTTGCTGGATATAGTAGTCTGGCTGGGCACCTATGATCTCTCAGGACTTGTAGGATATCTGTCCAGGACCTTCTAGCTTTTAAAGTTTCTGAGGCGAAGTCAGGTGTAATTCTGATGGGTCTGCCATTGTATGTGACTTGGCCTTTTTCTCTTACAGCTTTTAATATCCTTTCTTTGTTCTGTACATTTGGTGTTTCAATTATTATGTGGTGAGAGGAGTTTCTTTTCTGATCTAATCTGTTCGGTGTTCTGTAAGCCTCTAGGATTTTTATTGGCATATCTTTTTTCAGGTTTGGGAAGTTTTCCTCTATGACTTTATTGAAGATATTTCATGGACCTTGGAGTCGGGAGTCTTCTCTTTCCTCTATGCCTATGATTCTTAGGTTCTGTCTTTTCATTGAGTCCTTGATTTCTTGGATGTTGTGGGTGAGAGATTTTTTAGCCTTCTCATTTTCTTTGGATGTTGTACTGATTTCTTCCATCAAATCTTTCATGCCTGATATCCTGTCTTCCATCTCTTGCATCCTATTGTTGATACTCGCATCCGTAGTTCCTGTTCTCTTTCCTTGGTTCTCCACTTCCTCTTTTAACTCTGACTGTGTTTTATTTATTGTTTCTGTTTCTATTTTCATGTCTTGTATGGTATTGTTCGTTTTGTACATTTCCTTCTCCAGCTTACTTGTTTTTGTCTGAAAATCTTTCATTGCTTTGTCTTTTTCCTGTTCAAGCTCTGTCACCTTTGCTTGGAGCTCTTTAATGGTATTGTTCATTGTTTTGGCTTGTAAAATTGTGGCTTCTTTGAATTCCTTCATTGATTTAAGTTCTTCTTGCAGGGACTCTATCACTTTCCATAATGCAGAATTGTCAACGTTTTCATGTGTTTCTGTTGGTGTGAGGTCATCCGAATTGGATGAGTTAGGATAATTCTGCTTTGTTGGAGTCATATTTCCTTGATTTCTATTTTTTCTTGGACCTTTGGCCATGTGGGTGTGTTTAGCTGTCTGTTCTTGTCGTTTTCTGTGTTTGGATCCACAGGGGATGCTTTGGTGAAGGAGTCGAATTGCTTGGCTATCTGTCCTTGCTTACAGGGTGATCTCAGGGTCACTGTGGTTTTAATAGCCTGAATCGTTGTGAGCTAGTGCAGCCTATTCCCAGGTAGTGAGTAATGGTCCGGGATTGTTACACTGCTCCCAGTTCAGACTTCTCTATTTTGCACACTGAGTGATCAGCCTTCAATGGTTCTAATGGTATGGACCTGTTTGCCCAGGCACAGATTTTGTGGGCTTTGTTTGTCGTTATGGAGGCTGACAGGGCCTGTCTCCACACCTAATGTGTGTGGGTTTACCCGAATACAGCTATGGTCCCCTGGCTTCTGGTTACCCACTAGGCTTCTCCGCCACAGGCCTGGCTGCTTCCCTCACTATCTGCTCCGCCTTGGGTGGGCATAGCTTCGGTCCCTCCCGCCTTCTGAACAGGCCTCCCGTCCTAGCTGCTTTGCCGTGGGTGGGCGGAGCTTCGGCCCCTCCCGCCAGCGTCCGCTTCCCTCCCCAACTGCTCTGCCCGCCCACCTTCCGCTCTGGCTTGAGCGGCTGCGGATCTCCCGCTGAGCACCCTTTTTCTACGTCTTGAAAAAATAAACAAACAAAAGAAACCACAAGACTTTAACTATTCTGCAAAATTTCCTAAATAGTTATAAGGTCTTCCTGAGGTATGGGAAGCCCAGTTGGCTAGTGGGCAGTCGCCATGTGGCCTTTGATTCTGCCCTCTGTGTTTTGGGTTTGATCTTACCAGTCGCCTCTCCAAATGGGAGTTCCCGAATCCCGGATTTAGTGGCTTCCGTGTCTGCGAGAGATGGGGGAGAGCCCTGCCCTGGGACTTTTAACAGTCCCTTGGGAGCTGTGCGTGTTCCCGGAGGGGCCAGACCCTCCGGTTTTTGCACAGTGTCCCACAACTCTGTGTTTTCTAGGCTCTTCTCTCCCACATTCAAAATGCGTCCGTGCAGTTCGCCACCATCTTCTGCTTTGTAAAGCTCTTCTTAATGGTACTTTCATGATATTTTTTTCTTCTCACAAAATAAAGAAAGATTGCTGGGAAATCTGTCCACTTGGTTGTTTTGTTATTTTTAGGCTCTATAGTGAAAAACCTCATTCCGATAGCCCTGGAAACAGCCAGCCACTTTTGATTTGTCTGTCCAACTTCTGGCCACAACCTTTTTCACAGATTTTCCCTCCTTTCACGTTTTTCCGAGTGTTTCTCTGGAATAAGAAAGTTTTAGATGAGACTTCTTCCAATGGGTCTGATCAGGACTACTATTGTATTGAGATGGCTATGAAGTTTAAAGTTGTCCTAATATCCCCCTTTACCTATCTACTTCCCCCTAAAAAACTAAAATGGCAAAGGGAACAGGCCTAGGTAGGAAAACCCAGGCAACTGAGCGAGTTTATCCCCCAAAATCTTCTGGGATACTATTTATGAAATTCAAAATCACAGCACATAATCTCCATCAAGTCCTATTCATGGTTATGCCTGAATGTATCAGCAAGAATTGGGAGGGCTGTGTGTACTGAAACAGAGAAAAATTATTGTTTGAGACAGCCTGGTTTCCTTTGTTGCTACATAATACTATATAGTACTTCTATCACAACTTTTTTTGTGGGGTGGTTTGAGAAATGGTTTTTCTGTATATCCCTGGCCATCCTAGAACTTGCTCTGTATACCAGGCTGGCCTTGATCTCACAGAAATCTGCCTGCCTCTGCCTCCTGAATACTAGGATTAAATATGTGTGCTACCACCACCAAGCAACAACCTTTTAGCTAGTTTTGAAAAGAAAATAAGCTACTTGCTCCATGTTGAAGAAATACAATGAGAAGACGAACTTAACACAAAACCCATGGTTTCTGCTTTAAAATATTTTTATTATTAAAAAAGTACAGTAATCAGACAGAACAAGATTGCTTAGTACTCAAGCACACACCCTGCCTGGAAGCTGCAATGAGAGTGCCCCACTGAGCTACAACAGAGTAACCTCTGGGTGGTCATGCTTACTGAGGCAATTCTTGAAAATCTTCAGGTACACGGCAGACTTGTATTGGAGAGATTGCTCAACACCATATCTCTGAACAGGACCAAGTACAAAATGGAGTGAAAATAGGTGCTGCTCTAAAGCACTAAAATAAGGAGGCACAAACAGAAGTTATAGTGACTAATGCATAATATACTGTTTTGTAATTTCTTTAAATAATGACAAAAATCCAATACATCCCTTCACTGCAGGCTCCTTTCCCCACCATAAAAAAGAGTCAGTTTCTTGTACTGCTCTCCTGCTGTGACCCCCTGTCAAAAACAGGGCTGAACACCACTAAGGGATTTTCTTCCCTTTTTATTCAGGAATACAATGAAAACAGCACTGTATACAACATAATTATAAAAGTAATGTCCTACACAGCTATTTGTACTGACCCTAGGAAACATCTACTGGAAGGGAAGGAAAATTTGTTAACAAAATAGTATTTCTTCCCTTGCCCCCAAACCCACCACCAGAAAAAAAGAAATGGAAAGTGATAGCCAGGGTTTGAAAAACCACCTACATAATTTCCATTGCCTTCCAGTACACTCCCAACCCAACCATCCCACCCACTCCCCTCCTACTTTTACTGTTCAATGTACAGTATACGCAGAAAGAGAAAGTTTAACTGATGAAACAGAATTGACCAAAGGCTGAAAAGCTTTGAGAAATTGTCTTTGTGCTTCTGACAAAGTTATATGTAATGTAGTCCAACCAGAGTAAGAAAGGAAGAAAAATATAATTTCAAAACTACTATGTACTTTGCCTCCTACTATTTTATATTTTAGGTCCTAATATATTTTGAGTCTGGAAACAGTTGATAATCCTATAGTTAGAGGATATAGGGAAAGTGGGGGTAACAGAACAAATAATATTGCTTCCAGTGGCCACTCTTCATTGATCTTTCTTATTGACTTAAATTTAGCTGTTTACTAGTGATGAGGGCTAGTCTCCTTTTCCAAAGGATAAATATAGGGTACTCTAATTATCATCAAGTAATGATTATAATACTTTCCTGATCATTTAGAGATCATGTATCATTTTAAAAATATCTATTAATAAGAAGCCTCTCAACACTCCTGTGAGGTAGATATGCAGATTCCCCATTTTCTATATGGGTTAATAGAGGCACAGAGAGGTGATGTGACTTGCCTAAAAACTGGGGAAAATACAGAAGAGAGGCAAATCAGGGTACCACCCAGTTGTAAGAGATCCAGACTTAGTAGAGAAAAGGACAGCGCTATGTGTTTCTTTAAATTAGGCCCATGCAGCTGCTTTCTCATCTATCCCTTATATAGGAATTAACATACTATAGAAGATCAACAAGTTTCCTTTGCTTATTCAAGATTAGGTCAATCACAAATGGTTTACTTCATGTATAAGAAAACATTTGGGAACTAGGACAGAGTTGAGAATACAGATTATCTCTAATTTAAGAAGCTTGTATATAATTCTGTTTCAAAGAATTGTTGAAGTTCTAAAAATGTCTTGATCATATACATAAGCACCGGGTTCTAGCTGATTGATTTTTCTCATGGGTATATAGGATAGCACTTAAGACACCATTAATATGTAGATAAACTGGATTTCAACAATTAATAAATGGCAGAAGGTAGAAATATATGGTTCTTGCTGTTAGAATAGAAAGCTATGTAGATAACTAAGGTTTGAAGAAAACAATATGAACTCGTACACAGATAAATAAAGATGATTAGATATGGAAATGTTTATAGACAGGTGCATATATATAAAATTTAATATATGCATATATTTCTTTGTTCTATTGGCTGAGAAGGCCTTGAAGAAATAATATCTCCAAAGTAGCAAATATATATAGTGCCCAGATCTTGGCTTCTGATACAATTCTTCAGTAAAAAGAATTAGAATTTATTGAAGAAATGCCTGATCATAGAGTTGCCCTCCACAAGACAAAAGCAAGATGAGCCTGGAACATCTTGTAATACAAAAATTAATCACATGCTGAAGGAAATGATGGAGGTACATGAAGGAGACTTAGGGATCAATTCAAATGAGCTCATAATAGTCGAAGCTACAATTTGGGCAACAAAATAAAAGTAGCATTGGATTATAAAATAACTATCAATGAGTCCATGCTGACATAAATAAATAATTATGTAAATAAATAAATGAAGGGGAGACAAAGCTCCTATGCATAAGAAGTCCAAAGAATTTATTTAGACACTTGCTTCAAGGACATGGTACATAACTCAGCATCCATTTCCATATGTGTGGGTTGAACATAGTGACTTCCTTCCAAAGAGTGTATGGGAAATATCTCACATACATTACCTCAGCCGTGTGACCGAGGGTACATGAAGAATGGTAAGTCACAGAAATAAGATGTTATGAAAATAGTAACCATGCGTGTGGTTGTTTGGGCCAAATCCATTAACCTAGCTAATTCCATAAGAAAAATATCAAATAAATTCCAACTGAAGAACATACTTTCAAGGTCCTTGACAGCAAGGAAGCCCAAGAAGCTGTTGCAATGAGGAGGGGAGTAAGGAGTTTTGATTATTAATACAATGTTGTATTTTGAAGGACATATTAAAAACACAAAAAACAGACAGCAGATTAAAATGAAGGTAGTCTTTAAAAGTAAAGCATTGACTGCAGTTAATATTAATGTATCAATATCGTTCACTAATTACAACAAGTGTACCATACTAATGTAAGATGTGGAGTAAACAGGAACTCTTTTCTACCTTCACATTTTTGTCTGAAAATCTAAAAAGAGTTCCAACATGGAAAATTTATTTAAAAAGAAATTCTCTCTACAAATATTTGTGTTCTGCACCTAATGAACTCCACTAATTCATCAAACCAGTTTACATTTCCTATATTTTACAATGACAATTATCAATAGTTATGTTCAGCTGCCAAATGTCTACAGAAGGAGAAATTCCACTACAATAAATTCCTGAATATTGTCCATCCCTACGGAATTTCCACATTCTAGGCAAATGTCCTACTAACAGCCTTTTGCTGTTGTAAGCCCATTAAATTTAAAGATCAGATGCTAACCAAGGGAGATGCATTTTGCTTCCTTTCTACTCCACTCTCTAACACACTTTTTATGTGCTTTTGGTGCAGTAACTCTGCACTGTACTGTGTTTAAATCCATTTACTCTGCCAATTTCTCTTAATCATCGCACATTTTTAAAGAATATGTTTGGAATTGGAACGCCTTTTACCATGTTTTGGAAAAAAAAGAACAAGGAGAATAGGGCTGGAATTGCTTCTTGAGTACATACAATGAACAAAGCATTTACAAAGTCTATTATGACTCTGCAGAAACATATTTGAATAAAGGCTCAGAGATGCTAGGAATATCAATATCTGGTATCCTCACTTGATCACCCTTAAGAGCACTATAACTTGATAGTGCTCATTTATAAATATATGTCTCAATTTAAGTATTATAAATATATGTCTCAATATCCTGAAGTCTAAGGGGCACATGCCAATTCTGAACACTGGAAAAAAAATCTTAGGATCCAAAGTAGGAAAAAAGTGGGTAACCCTTTGGACTCTGTCCTATAATATTGTACCAACTACTCAATTATAAGCTTTAGTCCATGCATGGTAATAACATACGTTTACCAATCTGTCCAATTCTGTGGTCCCATTAACAGACTGGCCCTAGATATTTATTAGCACTTCTGTAATTAGAATACAGCTTGGAACTTATATACCCAAAGTCGGGAAAAATCCCGTATTAAAACGAAAACAGTAAAACCTACTTGTCATCTTGAAACGTATAAGTAGGCTTTAACTTACGGAGAATTTATGGTCTGGAAAGACACTGAAAATTGAAACAAGGAAAAAAATTTTAAAACCAGAATTATCAAAAAATGAGAATAGAAACACTGTGTGCCTGATGTTAACCGGCAATAGTCATAAGCACACTGTACTCACTTTGTCATCAACTATATATGAATTTTGAATGATTTAAAGTTTTCTGAAGTATAACATATAAAATTGGACAAATATTGCAACCAGTCACATAGCTTTTTTCTTTAATTTGGTTTACTAGTGTCATCCCTGGGAGGAGGAGTATACAGGTCTATAAGGCCTCAAGGAAATATCTAGAGAAAGAATCTGACCCGTATTTGCCTCGTCTGTAAAATATGAGGGATGGGTAGAAGTAGACAGGACCCCTTCTGGATGATAGAATTCTAGGATTTAGTTGGAAAGTACAGCCACAGGAGGTAGTAATCTAAAGTGTTCAAGCCAGAACTTTTGGAATATCTGCCAGAAAAAAGGTTTAGTTATGAAGACAACCTTTAGGCAAGAGGCTGCATCCAATCCTACCGATACAAACACCTCTCCATTTTCCCCAGGAGAGGAAATATGCCACAAGGAGGTAGATCTGAGGTCCAGGGCCAGGAACAGAGGGTTTTATGCCACAGAGAATATTATGAACAGTCTGATTGGGCAACCAAATGTATACTATGCATCCTGTTATAAATAAATGGCTTGGGTACTGATAGCAGTTGTAAAACATTAAAAATGCTTTTGATATGCCAGTGTCAGAAAGAAAACCTTTTCCATCCCATTAAAACCAGAAGAATAAGTGCCAAAAATGGCATGAAGTAAACAAAATTCCTTTAGTGCAACCCCTCACCTCTCTATAATGTGCTCGGTGTGCAATCGCACATTGGGTAATACGCTGAATGGTTGCTTTATGTAAACAAAAGAACAAACAGTACAGTGTAGCCCATGGAAAGCAATGTTTCAACAAGGCTGCCCTCTGAGGTCTGGGATTAAATGCAGTTCTAATGCCTTATCCGAGTAATTGTTCACAGGCTCCTCCCAGACCTGCTTTTTCCTGTCACTGTTGGACATATTTTCCTAGAATACTTCTCCCTACCGATCTATTTTCTGTGCTTTGAAATATTTGTCCAAACTTAACTCAAAAAGAATGTCATTGTGCCATAAAACCTTTAATTATGAAGGGGCATGAGGAGGAAGAGGAGGTTGAGAAAATCCCTTCATTTCTTTTGACGGACTTCAAAAAGGAGGGCTGGCACTGTCTGTAAACCAAACTGTTAAGAACAAGTAAAACTGGACCTACAAAACCTTCAGGGTTAGTATGAGACTCTGTATTTCAGACTCAATTCTCTGTAAATCTGATCAATCAACTTCACTGTTTTGCCCCTTGCAGCTAAGACTTTGAAAAAAAAACTCGTTTTAGGACATTGCTAAATGACTTTAAGTACTGGTTACAGTATATATATGTATATATATATATATATATATATATATACATATATATATACATATATATATATATACACATACACACACACACACATATATATACATATATATGTATATATATTCATATATTGAATAAAAGTTTTAGAAAACAAGAGAAAAGTGTGTGTGGGGGGTTGGAGCAGCAGATGTTTGTTCACAGCCTTGAGTTTGATTCCTGTTTTGTTTGTTATCGTAGGAAAAATGTCTATAATATAGCATGAGGGATCTGGGGGGGGGCAGCCACGGGTGCCGCACTAGAATTCAACCCAGGAAGAGGTTGAGAAAACTGAAGTCTGGACAGTGGAGAGGTGAAAGTGGAATATGAAGAGCCGCATGGGAGACCAGCTAGCTTTTCCTCCAGTCTCATCAACCTGGCTCAGTAGGCTGTTCTAATCCCAATCACGGGGGCAAGTTATAGTCAGAGGCAAAAGTAGTCTTGACCTCAGCACACACTCAGGAGACCAGTGGAGCAGGTCTGCTGTGGTCTGTGATTCACATGGTGTCATGACGCCGGCGGTGGAGAGACAAGTGGTCAGAGCGGGAAAAACTGCGGTTGCAGTCTGTGCACCGGAAGGGCTTGATGCCTGTGTGCTTACGGAAATGGCGAGTTAGCTCATCCGAGCGAGCAAATTTCCAGGAGCAGCCATCCCAGGTGCATTTGTAAGGTTTCTCTCCTGCAGGGGGAACATGACAAAAATGGAGGCAATCAGTAAATGACTAGCTACCAGAAAATTAGCAGAATACATCATTTATATCAAAGCTTTAGTCAAAAAAGAAAGGGATGCTCTCATTCACTTTTAAATTAATTAGTTTGATTTTTCATCTTCTACAAGTTTCAAGATATACACACACTATGGGATTGGTTAAATATAGCTAATTAGCATATGTATCATTTCACTTATCTATCTATCTACTTGTGGTAAGAAACTTAAAAATCTATCCAACCACACATTGCTGTTTGCAGAAGTTCTAAAGTTAGGCTGAGAAGGTAGAGGGGAGAGAACATAGGCTCTCAAAGAGTCTTGGAATTCTGCCTTTACCACTGTTTTTCCCTTAACATGCATCTCTGTTTCTCATCTACTATAATGAGTATGTATTATATAATCAGAGACAATCAATAACACAGACACAACATGTATTAGAATTCTAACAATCTTTGTTCTCTTATCTCTCCTTTCCCCATTATAAAATTTACAAGGCATTTACATTTTTGCAGTTTTAAATTCTGGAGGCAACTGGATTTGTATCTTTTCTCGTAACTTATTGCTTGACATCTACTAACGCTCTCAAATATTCACTAATACATTGTATAGCTGGTAGATAACGGACAACAGAATGGAGTAGTACCAGGAAGCTATTTGGTTGAGTTAAAATGTTAGTTACTGGTCATTTCAATATTCTGAAACTTCTGCATTAGCCTCTAAGAAGAATGACATAGAACTAAATGTATTAAGACTAAAGATAACTTGGGTATAGTGGTTCACACCTTTAATCCCAGACCCATATGGTAGAGACAGGGAGATCTCTGAGTTTGAAACCAGCTTGGTCTATATAGTGAGTTCTAGGCTAGGCAGAACTACCTTGTCTATCTATCTCACCAAACAAAGGGGGAAAGACTAGAAGGTTACACATGATTATTTACATCTAGAAAGAAGGGGGTTTCAACACCCAAGAAAACAGAGGAAATAGAAACTTCCACAGCAACTAAACAAAAGAGAAACACAAGACAGCCAGCTATACCAAAATAATGGGAAATAACAACCCCTGGTCACTAATATCCATCAACATCAATGGACTCAACTCGCCAATAAAAAGACACAGACTTACAGACTGAATCTATAAACAAGACCCATCTTTTTGCTGTATACAAGAAACACATCTCACTATTGAAGATAAACACTACCTCAGAGTAAAGGGCTGGGAAAAGGTCTTCCAAGCAAATGGACCCAGGAAACAAGCTGGAGTAGCCACCCTAATATCAAACAAAATAGACTTCCAATTGAAGTTAATAAAAAAAGACAGAGAAGGGCATTACATACTCATTAAAGGAAATATACACCAAGAGGTCATCTCAATATTGAACATCTATGCCCCAAATACAAAGGCACCTACATTTATAAAAGAAACGCTTCTAAAACTTAAATCGCACATCGATCCAAACACTTTAATAGTGGGAGACTTCAACACCCCACTCACAACTATGGACAGATCATCAAGACAGAAGCCAAACAGAGAAATAATGAGTCTAACAGAGATCATGAACCAAATGGACCTAACAGATATCTACAGAACGTTTCACCCAAACAAAAAAGAATACACCTTCTTCTCAGCACCTCACGGAACCTTCTCCAAAATCGACCATATAGTTGGACACAAAGATAGCCTCAACAGATACAAGAAAATTGAAATAACCCCTTGTATCTTATCAGACCACCATGGAATAAAGCTGGACTTCAATAGCAAAAGAATCAACAGAAAGTCTACACTCACATGGAAATTGAACAACTCTTTACTAGAGGACCACTGGGTCAGGGAAGAAATAAGGAAGGAAATCAAAGACTTCTTAAAATCCAACGAAAATGAAGACACAACATACCCAAACCTATGGGACACAATGAAAGCTGTGCTACGAGGAAAGTTCATAGCACAAAATGCCTTCAAAAAGAAAATTGTGACAGCTCATATTAGCGAATTAACAGGTTAAAAAAAAGCAAACACTCCCAAGAGGAGCAGAAGGCAGGAGATCATCAAACTTAGGGCTGAAATCAACAACTTAGAAACAAAAAGAACTATACAAAGAATCAATGAAACCAAGAGTTGATTCTTTGAGAAATCAACAAAATAGACAGACCCTTAGCCAAATTAACTAAAAGACAGAGGGAGAAAACACAAATCAACAAAATCAGAAATGAAAAGGGAGAAATAACAACAGACATTGAGGAAATCCAGAGAATATTTGGATCCTACTTTAAAAATCTATACTCCACCAAATTTGAAAACTTAAGTGAAATGGACAATTTTCTTGATAGATTCGAACTACCGAAGCTAAATCAAGATCAGATAAACAGATTAAACAGCCCTATAAACCCTAAGGAAATAGAAACAGTCATTAAAAATCTCCCAACCAAAAAAAGCCCAGGGCCAGATGGCTTTAGCACGGAATTCTACCGGACCTTCAAAGAGGAGCTAACACCAATACTTTTCAAACTCTTTCACCATATAGAATCTGAAAGAACATTGCCAAACTCATTCTACGAGGCCACAATCACCCTGATTCCTAAACCACACAAAGACCCAACAAAGGAAGAGAACTTCAGACCAATCTCCCTCATGAACATAGATGCAAAAATATTAATAAAATACTAGCAAACCGAATTCAAGAACACATCAATTAGGCTTCATCCCAAGGATGCAATGATGGTTCAACATACGAAAGTCTATCAACGTCATTCACCATATAAACAAGATGAAAGAAAAAAACCACATGATAATCTCGCTAGATGAAGACAAAGCATTTGACAAAATTCAACACCCCTTCATGCTAAAAATTCTGGAGAGAACGGGCATACAAGGGCCGTACCTAGAAATAATAAAGGCAATATACAGCAGGCCAGTGGGCAACATCAAAATAAATGGAGAGAAACTTGAAGCATTTCCTCTAAACTTAGGGACAAGACAAGGATGTCCGCTTTCACCATATCTCTTCAATATAGTACTTGAAGTTCTTGCTAGAGCAATAAGAAAATTAAAGGACATCAAGGGGATAAACATCGGAAAGTAAGAAGTCAAATTATCCCTATTTGCAGATGATATGATAGTATACATAAGCGACCCCAAAAATTCCACCAGAGAACTCTTACAGCTGATAAACACCTTTAGCAAAGTGGCTGGATACAAAATTAATTCAAAAAAATCAGAAACGCTTCTTTATACAACAAACAAATGGGCTGAGAAAGAAATAAGGGAAACAACCCCCTTCACAATAGCCACAAACAACATAAAATACCTGGGGGTAACTCTAACCAAGCAAGTAAACGACCTGTACAACAAGAACTTCAAGTCCGTGAACAAAGAAATGGAAGAGGCCTTTAGAAGATGAAAAGGTCTCCCATGCTCATGGATAGGTAGGATCAACATAATAAAAATGGCCATCCTACCAAAAGCAATATATAGATTTAATGCAATTCCTATCAAAATACCAACACAATTTTTTATAGACTTGGAAAGAGCTAGTCTCAATTTCATATGGAACAACAAAAAGTCCAGAATAGCTAAATCAATCCTGTACAATAAAAAAACATCTGGAGGTATTACCATTCCAGATTTCAAGCTGTACTACAGAGCAATAGTTGTAAAAACAGCATGGTATTGGTATAGAAACAGACCAGTAGATCAATGGAATCGAATTGAAGATCCAGAAATAGACCCACACACTTATGGCCACCTAATTTTTGACAAAGAAGCCAAAACGGCACAATGGAAGAAGGACAGCGTCTTCAACAAATGGTGCTGGTCCAACTGGATGTCCATTTGTAAAAGAATGAAGCTAGACCCATACTTATCACCTTGTACAAAACTTAAGTCCAAGTGGATCAAAGACCTTAACATAAGGCCGGTCACACTAAATCTACTAGAAGATAAAGTGGGAGACACCCTCGAACTAATTGGCACAGGCGACAACTTCCTGAACAGAACACCAACAGCTCAGGACTTGAGATCAACAATCAATAAATGGGACCTCATGAAACTGAAAAGCTTCTGTAAGGAAAAGGACACTGTCATTTGAACAAAACGGCAGCCCGCAGACTGGGAGAAAATCTTCACCAACCCCACATCTGACAGAGGGCTAATATCCAAAATCTATAAAGAACTCAAGAAATTAAATACCAGGAAACCAAATAATCCAATCAAAAATGGGGGACAGAGCTAAATAGAGAATTCACAAAGGAGGAATCCCTAATGGCTGAGAGACACTTGAAGAAATGCTCAACATCCTTAATCATCAGAGAAATGCAACTCAAGACGACTCTGAGATTCCATCTCACACCTGTCAGAATGGCTAAGATCAAAAACTCAAATGACAGCACATACTGGCGAGGGTGTGGAGAAAGGGGCACCCTACTCCATTGCTGGTGGGAGTGCAGGCTTGTGCAACCACTATGGAGGTCAGTCTGGCGATATCTTAGAAAACTTGGAATAGCTCTTCCTCAGGACCCAGCCATACCACTTCTGGGTATACACCCAAATGCCTCTTCACGGAATCATAAAGAAGTCACCTCATCTATGTTTATAGCAGCCTTATTTGTAATAGCTAGAAACTGGAAACAACCCAGATGTCCCTCAACCGAAGAATGGGTTAAAAAACTGTGGTACATCTACACAATGGAATATTTTTCAGCTATCAGAAACAATGAAATTATGCAATTTGCAGCCAAATGGATGGAACTAGAAAAGCTCATCCTGAGTGAACTAACCCAGACTCAGAAGGACACGTATGGCATCTATTCAATTATAGTAGGATTTTAGCTATATAGTAGAAGGTATGAATACTACAACTAACACACCAAAGGGAACTTGGACATAGACTTCTTATTTTTAATTTTTAATTTTTATTTATTTTTTACATATTAGTTATATTTTTTCTATTTTTTTAGTCTTTTTATCTATTTGTCTGCTTATTGATTTGTTTGTTTAGTAGTTCTCTCTCCCAGGAAATGAGACACTTTTCACTGATGGTACTGCTTCATAGATCCCCAATGAATGAAGAGGCTCTTGGCCCTCATACGACCTCTCAACTGAGATGAGGGACTGTTATATAAGGACACCCAACCCCCGATTAATGGGATGGAAGGGTTAGGAGGTAAAGAAAAAAAATGAAATGTGATGTTTCAGCCTTTTATTACTAACTGTCATGAACTGTTTAGGATAATTAAGAAATGTAAACTAATGGTTATGCAAGCCAGTCATTCTGTTAGGTACTATGACAGCCTATTATAGTTACTTGCTAAGCTAATCAGAAATAAACCTGCTAAGAGACAAGCAACATCTGCTTACCCTAATATAAGAGATAGATAGGGCCTCTTCAAAAACCTCAAGAGATCTGCAGAATATGGCATTCAAAGATGTTTTCATAACTTTAGATTTTTTTATATCAAGACATATCAACTCCTGACAGCACCCCCTATTCTCCTCCAAGTAGAAGATGAACATCGAAGAATCTCCAGTGGGAGATGAGTGAATTAGTCGCAAGCTTATCTCTTGGTAGGAAAAGCCCCTTGCTCCAAATGTAGACAGACTTCTGTCCAAAAAGGACAAAACCTGGAAGCGGGTAAGTCGACAGCCTAGTTCTGTCAAGACAGGGAAGGTAAGTCCTTCATAACACCTGCTCTACAATCAATGTCTGTCAGAGAAACGGGGCCAAACGACTGAAGAGCGATGCTGTAATGTATGGAGAGAAAATGGGAACTGTCCTGGCAGCCACTGGTATGTCATTTCTTAGTTTGGGAAGCTGCAGACCCTGTACTTCCTATAAAATCAGATATATTTATCCCTCTCAGGTCTCTGAGGTGATTGAAGAACAGATAGATAGAGTCTCATAATTAAATTTTGAGTTGTTTAGGAGTCAAGAGAGTGTTATACATCTAAGAAGATACTTTTAAAATTGTGTTGCAATTAGTATGAATGTTGAGTCAGATATAGAACTTTAAACTCATGGAGATGTTTAGATAGTAGAATGTTAAAGTCAGGTACCAAATACATATGGACTGGTCATTGGGAATGTACGTTAAGCCATATAACCCTCATAACTGTGGCCTAATTACCTCTGTTGTACTGTATTGTATTTATTATTATAAGAGAAAGAGCCCTTTGTTGGACTGAAAGGGGAAATTGTAGGGGGAAATAAGATATACCTTAAACTTAAAAGAAAAAAAAATGGAAGAGGATGGGGGGTTGAGTGTGGGAGGTTGGCACTGGAGGGGAAATAGGGAGGGGACTGCGATTGAGATGTAACTTGAAGAAATAAAAAATAAAGGAAAAAAAAGAAAAATAAATAATAAAATAATAATAATAAGTTTTTAATCTTGCACAGTGTCTAGATAAACATGGTTTATATGGCTTATAGATGGCTTAATATATGGGTTACTGACAATAGTTTATTAGGCATTTTTAAACAGTAATCAACGTTTTATACAGAAAGCACACACACATCCTTTGCCACATTTGAGAATTTATTCAAAGCTACCAGTAAGCAAGGTGTTGTGTGTGTTTATTTGTTTAGAATTGCTACTAACACCACCAAAGGAACAGTCTTAAATTTAATTCAGTAGAGAACTAGTTAATTCAGTTTCTGAACCTATGATAGAATATTATAAACACAAGTATATTGCAATTCAGAAAGTTCAGTTATAGTTATGTGGAAAATAAGTATAGAAACCTATATGTTATGAAGTACCTTTTGCACAAGTGGGTAAGAACTGTATAATGCAACTTATAGACAACTTTGCTCATACTTATGTAGACTAATTCTGAAAAAACACAAAAGAAATAAATATTATTTGTTTATTTATAACTGTTATTTATAACTGTTATTACCTGAGCTAGGAGTATGAATATAAAATGATGAAGGGAAAGGTTTCTCTTCTTTTGAGTTAATATGTCTTTTCATCATATGCAGGTGTTTATTATTCAGAAAGGTTAAATATTATATTATTAAATATATGTAATATTATGTAGGTAGCCCAATGAAATTCATCCATACTAACGAATCACTCAATTTCATGCTCCCTGTATTATTAAAAGTCCATCAATAAGCATCTTCTAGTTTCCTTTTTATTGTTATGATAAAATATGTTGACGGAAGACATCTTAGGGGTGCAAAGGATTTATTATGGTTACATTTCCAGGCCACAATCCATCATTGTGGGAAGTCAGGCTAGACTTGAAGAAGAAACCAAGGAGAAACTGCTTACTATCTCACCTACTCCTAGACTCATGATTAGCTAGCTTTCTTGTACAGCTCAGGGCTACATGTCCAAAGAATGATATGGCCCACACTGGCCTTTCTACACCAGTTAATCAATACAGTCTCCCACACACATGCCTTATATGATCTAGGAAGTTTCTTAATTGAGATACCCTTTACAGCTGACTCTAGACTGTGTTAATTTGACAGTTAAAGCTAACTGGAAAAACTCCTAGAGAAGTCAGCCCATATTTGGGGGCTTAAGAACTCAGAGTGTCTTTAGTCATAACCACAAGGTTGCTAACCCATATAAAAGACTGATTTTTCACAATGAACTGAATTGAATTCAGATCATATTAAGTTTGACTATCCAGACACAAATCAAAAATACCAAAGAGTAGTTTTTTTTTTTAGAATTGAGAAAATCCTTCGTGAAGTAAATGAAGCATATCATGGAGATTCACAAAGCTCACCATGAGGGTTGCTCTCTTCTCAGTCAAATATACTGAAACATAAACTACTGCAGATTAAAGTGGGAACAGTTACACTTTCAGTGATTGTCATGATTCATCAATAGATAAAAGGGTTTTTGTAGCCCCATAATTCATAATAGCTAAAATAAAGTTTTTAGTATTCAAATTATTTTTTATTATATACTTTATTTTTTTCTTCAAGTTACATCTCAGTCACAAACCCTTCCCTATTCCCCCTTCCTGTCCCACCCTTCCACCCTCTTCCCCCCAACAGCTTCCCCTTTCAGTCCAACAAATGCTTCCTTCTCTAATAACAGTAAATACTATACAAAACAACAGAAATAAATATGCCACATTTATGGGAGTTAAATGGCCCAGTATAACTTCCCAATGTCCAGTTCATACATATTTGGCCCCTGACTTTAACTTTCTACCATCTAACCATCTCCATGAATTTAAAGTTCTATAACTGACTTAGCTTTCATACTACCTTGCATCACTATTATAACCATCTTCTTAGATCTAGAACGCCTTCTTGATTCCTAAACAACTCAAAATTTAACTATGAGACTCTAGCTGTCTATTCTTCAACCACCTCAGAGACCTGAGAGGGATAAATATATCTGATTAT
>CAJQZJ010035045.1:400549-429334 GCA_907164525.1 Lophiomys imhausi | reverse complement strand
CACACACACACACACACACACACACACACACACACACACACACACACTTTAAGTACTTACTCGTGTTGTAATCCCTGCAGACTCTGTAAGGCTGAAGATCCACTCTCAATTGCAATCTCCTCACTGTCACTTGGAAACTCCAGTGGAGACATGGATGTGGGGTCAACTCTGACTAAAAACAAAAAAAGGGAGTACTATAGACCAGAATGTAGGCACCTTGACAATTCTTTTCAGGATTCCCAATTTGGGCCACATAGAGAAGTATAATTAAGATAGAAGAATCATTGAAAAAAAAAGAAAGAATAGGAAGACAATAACTTCTAAGCATTTTTTTTTTTTGCATAGGAAGGGACAGAGGTGTTTTTGAAAGAAGGGTAGAAAGGACTCTTCTTGCACCACCAGAATGTGACCTTCTCTAGGACTCAATCTAAGTGTGATCCATCCATCTCTTCACCTCCAGCTCCTGGGAAAGGGTCTGGAGAAAAGATAGGTTCAGTGTATTCTGGGGGCACTGAAGTCTCTGAACAGTTCCCTGACTGTCTTGAGAGAGAATTCCTAGGATTATCCCAACAATGATGACACTAAAAATGGTTTGTAATACCACATATCTGATGGCAATAAATATTTTAAACCATGTTCACAAGCAACATACTATCTTTGATCGTTTCTGATTATGAATCAAAATAAACATAATTCTGGCAAGGGAACTCTGTTGTTGAGGACAATGAAAGATGGGGTGTAATTTATACCCTCGGGATTCTGAGCTCACTTCCAAAGTTAAATAAGCCTGGTGGTACAGGCCTGAAGCCGCAGTTGCTCAAGAGGCTAAGGCAGGGGAATCACAATTTCAACATCTACTTGAGCATTATGTTTAAGCAAATCCGCGCATCTGTATCTTAGTTTTGTTTGTTTGGTTTTTTTTTTTTGTTTGTTTTGTTTTGCTTTTTTCGAGACAGGGCTTCTCTGTGTAGCCCTGGCTGTTCTGGACTCACTCTGTAGATTAGGCTGGCCTCGAACTCACAGAGATCCACCTGCCTCTGCCTCCCGAGTGCTGGGATTAAAGGTGTGCACATGCCACCATGCCCGGCTGTATCTCAGTTTTTAAAGAAGGCATTTGTTGTCTTTTTTTTTAATCAAAAGAAGGTTGGAGAACTGTAGTTCAGTAGTAGAGTACTTGTTTAATAAGTGTGAGATGCTAAATTCAACTACTCTTTCTACAAAACACAAATAGATAGATAACAGCATATGAAACTCTTTGGAGCAAAATATTCAACCTTGTTTGTTCAAAAAACGATCTGTGGTAGGTGTCTGTGGTGAGGTGCACAGTTACATCATACCACAACCTTCTGGAGAATTCCAAACTCAGTTAAAAAAAATGTCCTCATGCCCTTGAAATCAAATAAAGTCTTAAAAGCAATAAAATCTTAAAAGGAATGGTACAGATGTCAAGGAACGGACTGGACAGGGAACTGCACAGAAACTATATTGCAGACACTTGAGAGAGAGAGAACAGTGAAGATGTGATGAGAGCTAAGCTTGGCTAAGTATTGTAGGCGATAGGAATGTAGAGTTTTCTGCCAAAGCATTTCTACCTAATAGCATGGAAAAAGTTAGCACAAGAACCTAGGAAGTCCTAGGGACGGACAGTGTCTTAATGAGTGTAAACTTATTTATTTATTTATTATTGGTTTGTAATTTATCTCAGTGTTCAAATATTTCATTTTGCTTTAAAACAGTGATATTTTAAATATAATGCTTTAAATTAGTTATAATAGTATATAAGGATTCTAGGAAGATTATGTAATATTTCACTCAAGAATATGCATCCCTGTTTGAGAAACATGGTCTAAAGCAGATCAATTATATGTTCTTTTGTGACAGGATCCCCTTATGCAACTCAGGCCACAGTGTGGCCTGGAACTTGCTATATAGTCCAAGGCTAGCCTGGGATTCATAATCAGCCTGTCCATCCTCTCAAGTGCTGAGATTACAGACGCATGCATGCCAAGGCACACGGCTCATTATCCATCCTTAAGTATTATATAGTAACTATTAAAACCACTTAAAGATGATAATCAGAACAATACCCCTTTGAAACAGTGTCCCTCAAATTTGGAAAAGGTGAAAAGAGACAAGACAGAGGGATTCAGAAAAGGAAGTTCTCTGAAGGCAAATGACTCTAGAAAGCAGGGAACCCCACACTCACCTGATCCAGCATTTTTGCCATCTCCTCCAATGAGTGGGACAGTTATTGCCGCAGGGCTCCCATCTGCAGGCAAACTGGTATAGACCATAGGCAAAGATTGAACCACCAGTGGGATTGTCTTTAGTCCGCCCATCTTATTTGGCAAGCTGACTGAGGGAATAGTGTGAATCACATGTAAAATCGGCTGGCCACCGGTCCCCTGAGAGGAGGCCAGGATAGAGCCTGGAGTGAGAACAGCAGGAATAGTTGCTGAAGTGCCCGTGTTTTGTGATGTGGACACCACAATGGTTTGGGTTGCAGATGGTGGCTTGGGAGGGCGGATTGGAGCTTGCAGCATGCTAGCAGGCTGGAGAGGAGCCTTTGGCTTGTGAAAAGAGAGATCGACTGGTTCCACCTGGGGCATGTTGTAATCACTAGCCAGGAGTTCTTCTGGGGGCTCGATCTTGATATCATTAAACAAGGCTGGGTTCTCCATTGAGCTGGCATCCAGGAGCGACGGAGAAGCCATATTACGTGTGTCTGCTGTCACAGAGGGAGCTCTGAGCTGAACCGGGCCAGTGACCTAAAATAAACAATTACAAGGTGAGACAGCCACCATTAGTACTCTAAAGAGACACAGGAACAATGAAAGAAAGAAATCTCTACTCTTGTGGAACGAATACATGATGTTGAAAGAAATGAGGCAGTAACACACTAAAGAATAAAAGGGAAAGAAAATGTTACTAAGCACTAGTGTTAATACTGGCACTGCAGTATCATACAATTGATTAAAAAATCTTTTAATTTTTCACAATAATAGATCTAAAATGAAATCCAATTTTAACTTGAAAATATAATAAATGGATATGCATTTAGAAAACAGCTCTTCCATAAAAGAAACAGAGAAACAAAAAAACCCCACCTTTTACAAAATCTTCCCGCAAAAGCACTGTTAAGTCTAGTAAGAGTATTTATGAATAAGACACAGCTAAGAAGTATATATTAACTGTAGTGGTGGGAGAGTATGAGTAGCTTAGCTTATAAGTCATGCCAAAATCAGTGATTTGACACATAAACAGATAGCTTCAGAGAAACAAACAAGGAAGTGGATATAGCACAGTGGTACACCACTTGTCCAGCAAAATCAAAGTCACAGGTTCCATTTCCAACAGGAAAAGGGTTTGTTGGGGTGGGGGAGGAGGTTAGGTAATTTGTTCTATCTAGAGAAAGGCTTTAAGGAGAAGGTGACATTTTAGATGAGTCAGAGACTTAATAGGCTTTCTCAAGGAAAAAAGAGGTAAGAATAACATTTCCATTTGCAGTGGTACGTTAGCAGATAACATGCTTAGGGAATATGATACAGGGTAAGTAGTTGCTTTACATGAAAAATTAAATTTTGTAAATTCTAAATTGTGGAATATTTTAAAAAATGCACAGCTGTAATCCCAGCAATTGGGAGGCCTAGGAGGGAGAGGCTGAAGTGAGAAGATTATGAGTTTGAGACCAGCCTGGGATACACAGTAAGACTTGGTCTCAACACCTACATACACAGCACATAGACACGCACACACAGAGTTAGAGACGGAGCTTTATCTGCATTTCCATGTTCACTGCAACTCCATTCACAATAGCCCAGATATGGATAAAGTCTGCCTAGCAAATTGATAAGAGGATAAAGAAAATGTGCTACATGTACTCAATGGAATAGTATTCATTCTCAAAAGGAATACAATCCTGTCATTACTTCAACATAGAAGGAATTAGAGATCTCTATTTTAAATCAAATAACGGAGGCAAAGAAAGATAAGTATCACATGATCCTACCCATGTGTGGAATCTTGTAAAGCTCAATTTGTACAAATTGAGAGCAGGAAAAAAATGATTACCAGAGCTTGTGGACAATGGCAGGAAGAAGGATGGGCAGAGGATGATCAATAGGAACTAAGCTGTGGCTTGATAAAAAAAGAATCCTGGAACCCAATCACATGTCGCATACTGTGTGGCTACATACAACACTGGGCTGGAGAGATGGTTCAGCCATTAAGAATGCTGACTGCTCTTGCAGAGGACCTTGGTTTCAGCTCCCAGCACCCATGTGGCAGCTCACAGGCACCTGTAATTTAAGTTTCAGGGGCACTCAACATCTTCTTCTGCCTCCAAACCCAGTGCATGCACACGCACTCATGCAGGTTCACATACATACAAATAAATACGGTTAATATAAGCTGCACATTATTCAGTGTGTACAAATATCCAAACATTACATGACACCATATTAACATGCATGAACTTTGTTCTAAATCCATCAGTTAAAGGATGTTTAAAAATCGCAATAAATGTCCATTGAGTAAGCAATATAAACACATGAAGTCCCAGACTAATTAAACTATTTCTAAACATGCAATCAAATCAAATGTCAAGGATGCTGTGCAGTGTGTCTACAATAGCCAAGCAACATAAATCATGAAAATGGCCTTGGAACTGACAGCGCCATTTCAGCCAGTTATCAGAGCAAGCCTTTAGTCTCTGACAACACGATATTTGAGTTATTGAAGTCTGAAACTACAAGCGATGTTCAAAAGGCATACTTGATAGAAAATTGAAGTAGTCTTCAGTTACATGTTTGGAAAGATACAAAACGGGGATTCAAGAAAAAGCTGGGGGCTAGAGAGGTGGCTAAGAGGTTAAGAGCACTGGCTGTTCTTCCCAAGGTCCTGAGTTCAATTCCCAGCAACCACATGGTGGCTCACAGCCATCTACATTGAGATCTGCCCGGGCATATATGTAGAGCAAATACTGTAAACATAATAAATAAATAAAAAATGTTTAAAAAAAAGAAAAAGCTGGGAAAAGAGTAGAGTGATATGGGCAAGATTCTTTCAATAACATTTATCTTTCTGCTCAATGACAGAAGAGCAGTGAAAGAGAAGTCATACTGCATTTAAAGACTCCTGAAAAGAAACAAACAGAACTATGTTGGTAAGTTATCTGGAGAAACTAGCCTACTGACTGAATATATGATGGCATAAAGAGTTTTTGCTAAATATAAAGTATGATGATGGTACTATAGCAGTAACTATTTTTTTAAAAATGATGACAGAAAATAAGGACCTGAATTCTGAAAGGGATTTCAAATGTGGAGAGGTAGTGTCTTCATGTTGTGACTTCTTTTGCAGACCACCCCTGAAAAGCACTCTGGGAATGAGTAATAATCTATACTTAACCTCGAGAACTCTGCCAGACTGACAACTGCTCTTTCTCTACTGCTTGCTCAAACATTGTTTTCTTGACTGACAAGCCCCCATCTCATCTCAGCCCTCCTGTCAATTTTGTTTCATTGTGCTTCTCCGTATACTTCCTTCATTTCATAAACATCTAATTCTCTCCATAACTCATGTGTGGGATAACCGCCTTTGTGAAAGGGGATCAGCAGAATCCTGTTAGCAGGGGCAGCAGGTGTGGAGTCAGGTGATGACGTCAAGAAATGCTTCACTGGAGCTAAAGAGACGAACCGTGGTCAAGAACATCTGGTGCCCACGCAGAGGACCTAGGCTCAGTTCCCAGCATCCACATCTGGTGGCTCACAACTACCCATAACTCCAGTTCTAGGGGATCCAATGTCCTCTTCTGGCCTCTGTGGGCACATGCACACCCATAGGGTAGACACAAACAAACACATACACACAATTTTAAAAAATAACCATTTTGCTAAACATGGCTTTACTGACCTCTGAATCTTCCAGAGTGATTTAAGCTACCATTATTTCCCCTACATTCCTACTTGTCTCTGCCTGATGGCTTCATTCCCTGGTACAAGAAGTAGAATCAAAAGAATCTGTAAGCAGAGTAGGAAGGCCATTCATTTCCATAGTTTTTTACCATGGCTTTTGATGATACTGAGAAAGGAGCTACAATAGAAGCATAAGTTGTTAGATGTAATCTTTTCTTTTTTATTCTTTTAAAAAATATTTACTTTTCTTCTTTAACTATGTATGCACATGTGGGTATGTGCACGTGAGTCTAGGTGTGTTTGGAGGCCAGGTGCCGGGAACTGAAGTCAGGATCTCTGCAGGAACAGAATACACAATTATGTATTAACCACTGAGGCAACCTCAGCCCTACACATGGTATTTTCTAGGATCAGATCATTGGTGGTAATGTATAGACACAACAAAGAAGCACCTAGTTAAAATTTTCAGATGGGTTTTCCAGTGTCTATGCTTCAGACCTAGAAATCTAAGGAAGACAAAACTCTGTCTTTTTTTTTCAAGATAGGGTTTTTCTGTGTAGCCCTGGCTGTCCTGGACTTTCTTTGTAGACCACGCTGGCCTCGAACTCACATAGATCTGCCTGCCTCTGCCTCCTGAGTGCTGGGATTAAAGGCATGTGCCACCACTGCCCAGCTAAAACTCTGAGTCTTAAATATAAAACAGAGACTATTTTGCAAATTTCCTCTTTTGCCAATGTCACTTCTAGGATGGAGAGAGCTGCCTATGATAACACTATCAGCACAGGGCCTTGCAATGGTACTCTATCTACAGTAACTCAGTTTACTGAAAACATTCAAGAACATCCAAAATGGAAACTGAATAAAGAAAGTAGAGATATATTTATTGCTTTGATGAGAGACAATGTTACAAGCCCTGTTCAAACAATTCCATCCTGGGTTGTGCTTCTACAGACTGAGCCTGCTTTGCGACTTTGTCAGGTTTTTCACCAAAACTGTCTGCGATGGTGCTTACTTACATCATCACTCTCGCTTGCTGTCACCACATGGCTTTGAAACAAATGTTACAAGGTGGCTATTTAGATCTTAGTGTTTTAATAGATTCCTCAAGGAATTATCATCACATTTTCCATCTGGACATACTGGTTTCAAGTGTATTTGTTATATGAAAACGAATCCAGTCTATAGCAAGTATTTCCTAGGTGCCCGATGCTTATGAGAGCAACCTCCTGAAGAATACATACTACACTCGAGGGCAGCTGTCATGGCTCTCCTTACTTTTCTTTGTGGCTTAAAGATAATCATTCCATATTTACTCACTAGCATAAGCGATGCTTTTGTTTGCATGTACCAACAATTATCCTTTAAATATAACCAAAATAATATTAGTAAGAAAGCTGGTATGTAGTATGATTTATCCTGTATTTTGTGTAAAACAATCACTATGGTTAAAAAAGAGAAAAACCACCAGCAACAAAAAAACCCACACACTACCTGCTTTATTTTCTCATTTTATACAGCATGTTATAGTTGAAGATTCTGAAGAATAATGTAAAGAAAGAGTTTACAGCCCTAGAATTTTGGTAATTCACTAGGATGACTAAGGATTGGCTCCACATTCTATTCTTCACTGACTACAATAACTACAAATTTGAAAACTCATATGAAAATTGATATAAAACTCTGCTATAAGATTTTTCTCTTTAACTCACGTTTTTCCTTCTTCAATATTGTGGGCCAGTTTCAGATTTTGAGTGTTCTCTCGTCAATAATTCACCACTCTTCAAAGAAAGAGAATGACATTTTCCTTATTTGTGATTTTAAGCTTGAAGCTACAGCTTTCCAGGATTTCTGATTCTGTGAAGAAGGCTGTGTGTGGAAAGTCCAGAAACTTGGGACTGGTTTGAAGGATGTTTTACTTCCCATACTCCTCCTTTAATTCCCAGGATCCTAATCAGGCTTTTTTAAAAAAAATAATATTTGAGTTTGCATTTTTCTTAAGTTTGTTATTGAGAAATTACCAGAGATCATGGAGAAAGGCAATTTTAGAAAGAAATCCAGGAAAAAGTGGTCACTTTCATAAATATTTAAGCTCTTGAACATCTGACGAAGACAGCAATTGCTTAAGGAGAGTAAGAGAAACTAAGTGAGGAAAACTAAACTGTTACTTGTCATTTATTTGAAATAGCTCTGAGGTGGAACTTTAATGCAGGAAGGCAAGACAAGAAAGAAAATGAAAGAACAAAATACTGCAGGCAGAGCAGTGAGTAGAAAGGAGAGGAAGGAGTGTTGTCATAGTAACAAGATAAAACCCAGGCTCCTCCCCAAGAGAAAGATAAAAGCTGTTTTTGTACACAGGTCTCTTCTAGCGTTGCTCTGGGTTTAGACTAATCATTTTCATGCCTGGGTGCACTTGTGTGTGCTTACACATATATTATGCACATTCATTATTTTGGTCGAAAAGCCAGTTTAACCCTCTGAAATTCCAATCCTTCTCCAATAATGCCATGATGTATTTCAGTATTAGAGAAAAATAGATGGAGATGAATATCATTCAAAAGCTAAATTTAATCGAAACCTAGAGGAATTTTGAATCTTACATCCCCATCCTCTCAATAGCATTCAGAAGAAAAGCACTATCGGGCAACTCCTCTTTATACAAACTAATAAACAAGACAAATTTCACAGACTCAAATACTAACAAAAACACCCAGGAAGAAAATAAGATCAGAAATGCATACACTTGTAATCCCAGAATTCAGTGGGGTAAATTCAACCCACCTTATATGACAAGAGTCCTCCATAAAAAAACAAAAACAGAGGCAAAAACCACAGAATATGCATTTGCACATACATGTGTGCATATTTGCATAGGTAAGATTTGCCTATATCCTAGTGCCCAGAATCAATAAATATCACCAATTTGGGAAAAGGATGATTGCAGACAGAATTATGATTCTTTTTTGAGACAAGGTTTCTCTGTGTAGACCAGGCTGGCCTCGAACTCACAGAGATCTGCCTGCCTCTACCTCCCGAGTGCTGGGATTAAAGGCATGTGCCACCATGAGCAGGCAGAATTATGGATATTAAAACAACCATTCTGTGGGCTGGAGAGATGGCTCAGCGGTTAAGAGCACTGGCTGTTCTTCTGAAGGACCTGGTTCAAATCCAAGCATCCACATGGCAGTTGATAGCTGTCTGTCTGCAATTGCCGAGTGTGGTGGCACATGCCTTTAATCCCAGCACTCAGGAGGCAGAGGCAGGCAGATCTCTGTGAGTTCAAGGCCAGCCTGATCTACAAAGTGAGTCCAGGACAGCCAGAGATACACAGAAAAACCCTTTCTCAAAAAAAAAAAACTAAACAAACAAACAAAAACAACCATTCTGGATTACCTAGGGGGTGGAATTTAGTGGACAGTATCTTTATAGAGGCCACAAAATAAGGTGATGTGAACAAACAGTCAGATACCAAAGTGATAGGACCACAAGCTAAGGAATGCCTGTGTCCAGCAGATATGTGAAAAGGCAAGGAACATATTCTCTGGGCTGCACAATTTGACAGTGGAGGACAGTGGATCAACTTCCTTTATGACTTCTGCTTCTAGGATTCTTTTTTGTTTTTGGTTACTTTTTTGTTTTGTTTTGTTTTTTGTTTGTGTGTGTGCATGGTTTTTTTTTGTTTTTGTTTTTTGTTTTTTTTTTGTTTTTGTTTTTGTTTTTTGAGACAGGGTTTCTCTGTGTAGCCCTGGCTGTCCTCGACTCACTTTGTAAACCAGGCTGGCCTTGAACTCACAGAGATCTGCCTGCCTCTGCCTCCTGAGTGCTGGGATTAAAGGTGTGCGCCGCCATGCCAGGTGCTTCTAAGATTCTTATAGAATGGGTTTCTATTACCCGATTACCCACAATGGGCAGCTTACAACCACCTGTAATTACAGCTCCAAGAGGATCCAATACCTCTAGACTCCAAGGGCACTTGCAGCCACATAAAACCACACATTTACATTCAATTTAAAAAGTAAAGCTTAAAAAAGGATAAAGCAAGCAAGAAATATGAGTTATAAGTGATATAACAACTGAAAATATTAAATTTGAAGTTTAGGAGATGAAAATCATCGATAAAAGATATTAGCTATTTCCTTGCTACCATGGAACTATACAGAAAAAGAAATGAGCAGAACTTTGTGAATGACTGATAGAAATAAATTAGTATTCCAGGAGTATGAGTGTACTAGGGAACTATGGGCATTAGACTGTAGGGAAAATTTTATAGAAGAGATAGAATTGAACTATGGGCTCCTAATTGTGGTGGAGATTGGACAGACACACTTAGCCACAGTCCCAGTGGACAAAAAGAAGTTTAAGAAAATATGCCATTGAAATGTATGTATGTATGTATGTATGTATGTATGTATGTATGTATGTATGTATATATATATATTTTTTTCTGATGGAGTTTTATAGGAGAGTATGATTATTTGCAGGTGATACCCAGTTACTGAGGGACAGAATTTTTTGATTCAGCTTATTTTCAAAAGTAATATGGTGTGTGTGTGTGTGTGTGTGTGTGTGTGTGTATGAGACACACAAACAGAAAGACACAGATACACAGAGACAGAAAAAAAACGTGTAAAATATTAACATTCAAGGATGTACATAGGGAGAGACATGTATGGCATAAGACACTCACAAGTTTCAACCAAGAGATTCCACTTCAAGAAAACAACCAGAAACTATAAACAAAAGAGTATGACAGCCAAATGCTCCTTTGTATTATGTATGACTACAAAACTCCAGAAAATGGAGAGCACATGTGTGTCCTGATTACGGAAGCTTCCTTTTAGTACTATTTCGTGTCACTATGACCAAGTTCCAGTGATATTTTGTAACAACTAGCAAGTGTTTGACATACCAATAGTTTCTAAATGGCAGCAGCTACAAAGGCAAACAAGATATTAAATTCAATTTAACATCATTAAAACACTACAAAGGAGTCTCATCCAAATGCATAAGTAACTTAAATACAATTATTTGCCATAGACCAATCATTCCCTGATTAAAAAGAAGACTCATTAGCTGGACATTGTGATAAACACCTTTAATTCCAAAACTTGATAGGAAAAGCATGAACATTACCCTAATTTCAAGGCCATCCTGGTCTACATACTAGTGCCAGGCCAGCAAAAGCTATATACTGAGGACTGATCTCATGAAAACAAAAAGTTACATATGTATGCACATACACACACACGGCATATATATATGGCATGTATGACTCCTAAATTAAGGAACAGAAACCCATTACTACAGACATGCTTTTATGACCAAAAGAATCACAGGACTACCATAAATACAAATTTGGATATTCATTTTACATGCAATTTTGACAGATTTTTCAAGGTAATTCTGACTGTATTTGGAGCTCACTTATGTAATACGTTATGACTCAATCCTGAACATTCAGGCATTGTACCATGCCTGTAATCCCAGAACTTGGAGCCTGGCAGGAGGATTGTGTTTGAGAGTGTCCTAAGTTATACAGCAAGTTCCAGCACAGCCTGGTGTATGTAATAGTAAAAGCCTATCTCAAAAAAAAAACCCAAAATCTTCTGCACATCATTAAAAACCAGTTTTCTTTTCTGTAAAATGTGAACATCGAGACCAGAGATGAGTTAATGTTATATGACAATTTAGGATTATAGTGTCAGATGGCTGGTTAAACATTTTTCTAGATGGTTCCTTTTGTTCTGAGACAGGGTCTTAGTATAGAACTTGACATGTAGACCTGGCTGGCCTTGAACTCACTGAGATGTGATTACCTCTATCTCCTGAGTGTTGGGATTAAACACATGGGATACCACAACCAGCTTCTTTTTTTCCCCTCAATAAGACAAATATTTTAAATCATTGTTGTAATAAACCACTTGCACAAAGTGAAGAGGCTTCAATTATTAAAGACCTTAGTAAAACAAAGACATCATAGGTATACCTGGGAAGATGAAATTCCAATTGAGAAATTTTCTCCATCAGATTAACCTATGAGAAGTCAGTGGGGGCATTTCTTTTTTTAATAATTTATTTTTTATTTCTTCAAGTTACATCACAATCACAATCCCCTCCCTACTCCCCCCTCCAGTCCCACCCTTCCACCCTCCTCCCCCTCAACCCCCCCATCCTCTTCCCTTCTTCTTTTTTTTTTTAGTTTAAGGTATTTTTTTTTTCCAGTGGGGGCATTTCTTAATGACTGATTTGGAAGGGGCCATCAGTAGGCAGGTGAGGCCTGGGTTACAAGCGAACAAGGGAGGGGGAGCAAGTAGTGTTTCTCAGTGGCCTCTGCTTCAGTTCCCACCTCCAGAATCCTACCTCAAAATCATGTCCTGCCTTTTCTTGATTGTGAACTATAAACAAATAAATCCTTTCCTCCCCAAGTTGCATTTTTGAGTATGTTGTTTATCACAGCAACAGAGAAATGAATTGCAACACTGAGACCAGTTTTCACAGTGAAAGAATTGCCTTTTTCCCTTTTCCTTTTTTTTTTTTTTGGTTTGGTTTGGACAAGATTTCCTTATACACCCTAGGTTGAGCTAGAACTCACTATCTTCCTGGTTCAACCTCCTTAGTATATTAATTATAAACTTGCACCACCATGTTTGGTATAAGAATTCTGCCAGCAATATTTGGTTGAACTGAAACTCTAATGCTGCTGATCTAGTCCATCAGGTTTTGGACTTACAATATCAATTTATTTTTTAAAAAATCCTTTATACACACACACACACACACACACACACACACACACACACACAAGATATATTAGCCAGAGTTCTCCAGGGAAACATTTAACAGGGAAATAGAGTCAACAGGGTGTTTCTTAGAGAACCCTAATACACTGTTCAACAAGGGTGCTGAAGAAATTAAATAAAACAAAGCACACAATTTTCCCCGTACCTTAAATGTGAGATAGTGCTAAATAAATGGTCATGGTTCTTCACCAAACACTATAGGAACAATATGAAGCTGTTTCTTCAAGGCCAGATAGACTCCTTAATTGAAATTCACACCCAGACATTCAATTATTTCTGGAAAGTCTATCTTCCTTTATCCCTCCTCATTTCCCATTCATGTCGCCTGAAAATGGGGCTTCAATTCTACAATGTTTAAGAGATACTCAACACACAAAGCTCACCTGTTTGAATACCTGCATTGAACCACCTTCTGAATTAAGTTGGGCCTCCAAGCTGTTTACGAACTGATCCATATCTAGAAAAGATCCAAGAGGAAAATAGCTTTTAGAACAACATTGATCCCATTACAGACATAGACTATAACATGTACACTTGGTTTCATCTGTATGTCCTCTATAAACCTTTTTTCAGACTACCTTTATACTAGAAAGTCATTAAAACATTCTAAGTTAATCTACTCCTAGAAAAGATTATCACTTGTCCCCGACACTAGTTGCCAACTTCCTATATGTAAGTACTTCCCTTCCTTCATGTAAGTGAATCCATTTCTTCTGGCCTCTCCAACCTGTCCTATTTTGGTGATTACAACACAGTTCTATAGTTTCAAAAAAATTCCATTTCTGGTCCGGTTATTGTTTCTGCTAAGGACTTTTAAACTACTATATGGGTATTTATCCAAGTAATATGTGTACAAACCCAAGCCAAAAGACCAACCATGGTTAAAAACAGTTCTCATCTTCCTCTATAAATAGCTGTTCCTCTTGTGAAGAGATGATGTTAATAGTTTCGTTCAAATACCTTGAACCATTGATCTCCCCACAAAAAGAACTTGTTTTCCTCTGCAACAGACTGTTTGATTTATCTACAGTTCAATTTCACTAGAGAGGAAAATAGAAGCTAACGAAACAAAGAAAAATCTAGAGTTTGCCTACAAATTAGTTAGTCATATTTCAGATTGCACTTGTGCTTCCTCATCCTGGCATTGTCTTAACCCTTAGGAACTGAAGACCAGAGAGTAGATGACTTGTAATTTGTCCTCACTAGAAATAACAACTACTCAAGGATGCTATGAATGGAAAGGGAAAAACCCAAATTCAGTAACCTACAGGTTTTCCTAGTAGCAGCCAATCAAGCTCTTCTAGCTATTGAGTGACCCCCTCTGGATTGTAAGAGAATTATCTGACCTAAGACTTGTTTTCCCTTCTTCTTTTTCCAGCTTAGGAATTGGAAAACTCAGCTTTTCATTCTAACACCTCTCACTTCATGTTAATGGCACCACTTGGGTGTTTCATACATAACCTCTCCAATTTTATTTCATGCTTTCCTACATTTTCCCAATTCTTGTTCTTAATAAAAATCCCTCGGTCCTCCTTTCTCTACTCCCTTTTCCTTCTGTAAGAGGGAGACAGTGTTTTGCAATGTAGCCTAGGATGGATGGACTGATCTGAATCACAAGCAATCCCCCTGCCTTACCCTCCCAAGTGTAGGGATTACAGGCATAAATATCATACCCGACTCCTTGCTCCTTTTTTGTCAGGATCATGAAAAAACTTCCGAAATTTGTTGAACATTTACCATAATTGCAGACAATGTTCTTCAGCCTTAGAATACATCCAGAGGAGAGTGGTATTGTGTTTAAACTCTGTTAGAAGTCGAAGTTCTCTGGCATCTGGCCCTAACTGTTCTTATTCCTTGGTATATATTTTCTTCCAAGGCTCTAACCCTGGGAAGTTCTATATTAGCACCCGAGCTCTGTAAATGATAATGTAAAATCCTATAATTCTAGATGGACAAGTCAAGTTAGACAAAGAAAAATAGTTTCTCAACATAAAATGTGATTCATGGGTATGGAAGTCTAAGATCAATACCCTCAGCTGCATTTTCTTTGTGCCCACATGCTTGACTCCCCCAGAGTCCAAACTGGTACCCTTATGCCTAGTATAGCCTCTAAATTTTCAAATGAAATTGCAGACAACACTTTCAACTGTCAAAATTCTCTAAATTTTGATAGTGGCTCGCAAGTCTTCTTTTTATTTCCCAAGGAAGCACCCTTGTGTATTACTGCTTTTCAATTAGGAATGGTTTCCTCATTTCTTGACATTTAGTAGACAAAATAATTTATTTTAAATTCATTGTTTACTTTTTGGGTTGCTGTATCTTGGCTCCAAATATCCAAACCACCTTCTTCCTACTGCAGTCATTTGTGTTTGGACAGCCTCTCACTATGTTGTAACAGTAACAAATCGGGAAAGGTTTTCTGAGCTCCTTGTGACAATAAGAGCATCAGTGCATAGACTACTGTAGGATTTCTTAAGTAAGTGTACATGTGTTTACCAACTAGCACAGAAAATAGTTTCTTCTCTTTTCCCTAGTCCTGCTCCTCTCTGTATCCCTACTGTTTAGCAGATTATCATGCCCAGTGAATGAATGAATGCCCACTGGAATGCAGATAGAGGAATATATAGAACCACATCTTTAAATTTTAAAAGTCGTTCCCACTTTTAAAAGATCTGATGACAACAAAAATAAAGTCAGTAAAGTATTTCTTACTCTATCTATATTACAAATGTTAGTCATATGGCCTAAAGGGAATATCTGACAATTGAGAATGCCTCAACTGGGCCAGGCATGGTGGTGCACACCTTTAATCCCAGCACTCAGGAGGCAGAGAGAGGTGGCTGGCTCCCTGTGAGTTTGAGGATAGCCTGGTCTACATAGAAAGTTCTGGGCCAGTCAGAACCGCATAATGAGACCATGTGTACTGGGGCCGCTGATCACTGACACCGGCTTAATAAGGACCTAGTTCCTTAGGAAGATAGAGCATTTGGACAATGGGAATAATATCTCATATGCACCTACAGAGCATTACAATAGGTAAACGGACATCCTTCATACAGTTTCCATTTCATTACACAATGAATTTGGAGGCCCTAGTTCACAGAGTTTACAAGTATTGGAATCAACAGAACTTTTTGTCCTCTGACTCAAATTATAATACCATTTGTCACTTTATGGTGCCCCAAATTTGATGAGTACCTTCTTTCTAAAAAAATTGCCTCCCAAAAGGACAATTTTAAGATAACAGCCTAATTGTTAAGGAGAATCTTGAGCAGATATCATTCCCTTTTACCTTCTGACAAAGAGGATAATGCTGGGAATATTAAAACTAAAAAAAAAAAAAGCTTTAGAATTCAGATTCTAGACTTTTTAAGTATCACCTATATTTTTATAATTAGGAAAATCATCAAAAGGTTGCAGTACACATACATTTTCCACATCGTTTTATTAATGTCTTGTTAGGAAAGAGTCATGTTAGTGGTGGAAAAGGGGTTTAGGAAATCATTCAGGTTCATTGTTTAACCACAGCATGGTACTAATAATGACAGAGGGATGGAGAACAGTCATAATAAGTGCTGGTAACTGCCTTTGGTTTTGATTCATTTTATTTTGCTTAAAAAAAAAGATTTATTTATAAGTGTTCTGTGTGCATATAAGGTGCACTCCAGAAGAGAGCACCAGATCCCATTAGAGATGGTTGTGAGCCACCATATGGTTTCCAACAATTGAACTCAGGACCTTCGCAGGAGCAGCCAGTGCTCTTAACCACTGAGTCATCTCTCCAGCTCCCCATTCGTTTGCTTTTTGAGAGTGCTGCAGTGCTGAGTACAGAACTCAGGGCCTTACACGTTAGGCAAGTACTCTATCACTGAGCTATATCCCCAGTTATGGCATTACTATTCTGTTAAAAGAATATATAGTGAGTCTAGGACAGTCAGGGCTACACAGAGAAACCCTGTCTTGGAAAAAAAAGAATAAATATAAAATTGGCTCATTTAATCCTTTCGACCATAATGTAAGTAGCACTGTTCCCTTTATTTACTTAATGCTGAGGCTTCACATAGCCATCATCCTAAAATTAAGAAAACTGTCAGAGACAGATGAAGTAGCTTACCCTCCCAGATCATAGAAAAATGCCAAAGGAGAATCTGAACACCTGTAGCCTAGAGTTCTAACTATAGTGTGGTTCTAATGTATTTAAACATGGATGCCAGAAGTCTCCCAATTTCTTCTTGAAGCAAATGCTACCACACTATAGGGAAACAAATGACCCATCAAAAAGATGTTTCAAGACCCTCCAATTTCTCCCATTTTCCCTATACAGGCTCATACAAGAAAATCTAACATCAAAGAAATCCCAGCTAAAGCATGGCAGCAGGCCACTCCTCATGATTTTCCTATTCAGAAGTTGTCCATAAACACAAAACCCAGAAGGCCTCTGACGTACCTAGTCCACCCACCACAGTGGATACTCTGAAGTGCCCTGAACATAGAAACCCCCGGAGTTAGCCTTCCTAGATTATGTGGAATGACAGAAAAGAAAGTGAGTGCCAAGTGGGAAGGTAAAAAGAACAGGAATTTAAAGAGAAGAGGTGTCACTACAAAATTAGTGAAGGCTGACAATGTATACCATGGGTAAATGCTAGTGTAAGAAAATTAGATTGAGTATTACACTATTATTATATGGCAGCTGCCTCAGTTTTAAGTACTCAAGCACTGTGAAGAAATGAAGCGACAAGGTGATAAAATATACAGGAAAAGAGCTTTGGGACTTCAAGAGAATCATTGACCCTTTCTATGTCTGGATTTTCGTGTGTGCCAAATACAGACATGTGCATGTAACCCTGTCAGTCACATGGTTGTCAAGAAGATAAATCATAATAATACATGTAATTTACATGATGCAATTACAAAATCTCCATGTAAGTTTTAAGTATTGCTTCTTTGTGAATTCTGTCCGAAAAACCATAAAAGGTACAGAAATATAGCCACACTGTAAAGATCCAACCCACTTAGCATGACATCTATCTTATTATCAATTTATCTTAACAATCCTGGAGTTCACATTATACAGTGTCACCTTTATACTCCCCAGGCATGCAGGTAGCATAGCCTCTAGTGGTTTCATCCATTTTGTCCTCCTCTCCTATGATGATTTCAGGCCCCATTTTCTTTTATACATGAGTACAACAAGTGCTATTGTTGATGCCATATACACACAAGGAAATACAGGATCAGAGAGGCCAAGCAATGCTAAAGCCATGGGAAATGGAAATGATTGAGCTGGGATCTAAATCCAGGTATGATGCGAAATACAGAAGTTCTTTTTTTCTACCTAAAATTACTTGAATGTTTTCTTCTAAACATGGCGTGATTATCATACTAATGAACTTCTGGCAGCTGTGGTTACCTTGCTCACAACTTGAACCTGTGAAAGGCCAGCATGAATGGAGAAGCCCACAAGGCTCTGCCTCTAGCTAAGAACCTATTGTTGCTCTTTAGGGGTGTGGCCATTAGAAGGTTGTGTATGCTCCCTCCAGTAGATGGCTCCACATCCATGCACTATTAGACTTAGTGGGATATTTTTAAAAAAGAAAAAAGGGAGAAAATGAAGTGGGGAGGGAGGCATATGGAGGAAAGTTGGAATGGGGTAAATGAGAGGTGGATATGAAAGCATTTCACGATATACATGTATAAAATTCTCAAAAAATAAAAATTTCGAATGAAAAAGGATACTACAACCCTAGACTTTGAAACAGTTTGGTAAGGTTGAAAACAATAATGGAGGTACTTTCATACCTTCACAAAAAGCTCTATCACTGAAAAGAGAGTAAAGGCAACCACTAATTATGTTATTAATCATAAGACAAAATGTGCAGCAATCACAGTTGGCACACAGCACTTAACAGTTGAGAAAAGGAATGAAAGGCCACAGGTGCAAAGACTCGTTGCTCTGTACTATCATATAAAATCTTACCTTACCCGATCATCTAATTATTAAAGAGAAAATGGAATCTAGATTTTATATGAAAACCAATTTTAAAATGTTGTCAATTGGCCAATTTTTGAGAGTATGAGATTAGGCAAAGTGGCTTGACCCCCCCATTTATATGTGCCCTCAACTCTCGAGGTGACTATTTAGAGATGTAGCCTTTATGGAAATAATTAAAAGTAAACAAGGTCATACAGGTAGTGCACTAATCACAGAAGATTAATCCCTTAAGAAGACTTCTCTTAAGAGACTGAGACTTCTCTGTTTCTTCACGTACACAAAGAAAGATGTTGAGTGTACAGCAGAGAATGTAGCCAGCATGCCACATCTGACCATGCTGAGACCCTGATCCCCGAATTCTAGCTCCTGGAACTAAAAAAACATAGCTTCTGTAGTTTAAAGCACCTAATTAGAGGGATTTGTTAAAAACAGCCTCACATACACTACTTACAGGGTTTTCATTCCTATTAGAAACACTGCAGACATTTGGAAATATCCTAAATGCTGATCAGTAGAAGACTGGCTAAATAATTCACAACTTACTCATATAGTAAGACCAATACAGTCAAACAGAACAATGAAGCATTTTTATGTACCTATAAGGAAATATCTCCAAAGTACAATTTTAAGTAGGTAAAGCAAATGGTAGAACAATATGCAGAATGTGTCACTATTTGTGTGCAAAAGAGAGAAATAGAATTAAATTATAATCTTGAAAATAAATTTAAAAGCATTAAGGGATTAAAAAGGCAAGTAAACGTATAGAGAAAGGAAAAAGGAAAGTGATATCATATTTTAAATTAAAATGCATAAAAACAAAAAACAAAGGAAAAAGTTGAATAATGTATGTGTATGCATTATTTAATATACTTCAAATATCTCCACAAAGAATCATAATAAACTAGTAACTTTAGTTGCTCCTAGTGTGGAAGAATAAGTAACTAATACACAAGAAAAAGAGAGAGTTGTCACTGAATAGCCTTTTGTTTCTGTTTGGTCTTGAGCCATATGGAATGTTACCAATTTAAAATACATTCATGAAGAAAAAACAAAATAGTCTGTTAAATGAGAATTTAAAAATTTCAAGGAAAACAAAACATTTATAATCGGCATATAGGCTAATTATTTAACCCTCTGTCCTAAATTAAGGTTGTGGCAGCTTTTAGGACAAAAAGAAAGATGTTAGGAAACAAAGACAGGCAACAAAATATTTTGCCAACTAGGTGGGTGAGGAAACCAAGAAAGAAGGAAAATGTCTGTATTCTGTGCATAAGACTTGAGAAGCACAACTCCAACTACCTCTTCTCACCATTTACTATACTTTCATAAATCCTTAAAGTGTTCTCACAAAATTAAAGCAGTGTGTTCCTCAATGCCATTCAATCAAGTAGTTTCTATTGCGTCATTAATTCATAAAAGAGAACACTCAAGTGTGTAGTTTAAGCAACCTCACGGAGGTTAAAATAAATGGCAAGTTGCAAAACCAGGGATGGAAAGGAAAAGTCTTGAATGAGCAATGGGTAAGTCTGGGAGAGAAAAGAAATAGGTTCTATTTTAGAAATGGTAAGGTTTTGGTTACAACAAAATGTCAAAATGTTAGTGGTTTGAAATATCCCATTTTGTTTGTTTGTTTGCTTGCTTGTTTTGTTTTGTTTTGTTTTGTTTTTTGAGGCAGCATTTTTCTATGCAGCTCTGGCTGTCCTGGAACTCACTCTGTAGACCAGGCTAGCCTCGAACTCAGCAGTCTGCCTCTGCTTCCCAAGCATGCATGACCACCACCAGGCAGAAATAACTTAACAAAGCACTAGCTTTACATTACTGCACCTTCAAACTCTCATAGGCTAAGGATATATATAGTTCAGTAGAACACTTACTTTGCATGTGCAAGACCCTTAAGTTCAATTCCTAACACTACACACACACACACACACACACACACACACACACACACACACACACATCCACATTGCACCTTCAATCCCAGCACTTAGGAGGCAGAGGCAGGGGGATCTCTGTGAGTTCAAGGCTAGCCTGATCTACAAGGTGAGTCCAGGACACTCTAGGATACACAGAGAAACCCTGTCTCGAAAAACTTTTTTTAAATAATCCATATTGTCCTTTTTTTAACCTAAATACATAGATAACATCTTTTAGTATATTATATAGAGTATGTAGCGTGTTCTGGAGATTTGTAACTAACTTGCTGCCCAACAATTTATATTTCTTCCCTTCAAATACACAACAACATTAAAAAGTAAAACAAGGCAGTCAAAACAGCAAAATTGGTGAGATCCTTCACTTAAAGACATTATTTATAACAACAAAGAACCTTATCATTTTAGAAATGAGAAAAGAGGCTAGGTGATAAAGTTGAATCTGGGTTAATAAACAGATCAGAAATATAACGTCTACTTATCAAAATCTAAATAAATAGTATCTGTACCTAAGCCAGAAAGGAAACCAAATGTGGTTCCACATTGTCTTTTGGATGAAGATATGGCAGCCATCTATTCATACTGTACATAGTATTTAAATTGTTACCATACTGGATGATCATTAGGTTAATCACACCAATCAGGTTTCTTTTTCACTTACCAAAAATATGGCAGTTTAGATAAGACCTTAGACAGGCCAGTGGTGGTGTACACCTTTAATCCCAGCACTCCTGAGGCAGAGACAGGCGATCGCTGAGTTCCGAAGCCAGCCTGGTTGACAGAGCAAGTTCCAGGACATCGAGGGCTACACAGTGAAACCCTGTGTCGATAAACAAACAAACAAAAAATAAGACCTTAGATCATAATCTCACAAAATATGTACCAAGTGTTTACAAGGGAAAGGTGATAAGTAAGTACTATAAAGACACAATGATACTGAGTGTCCTCAAATAGCTCTCAGTCTCAAAAGACACCGAGGGCTTGGCCACTGAACACAAAGAACCAAAAGTGCAGTAGAGGGTAATAATGTTTCCAGAAAATTCAGGAACTGTGATGCGATTCTTCAAATGAGTATTTACAGATGCAAAAGGTAATGAAGTGTTCATAGTAATGACTTTTAAGTAAGGACAAATGATGGATGGAATACTGCTCAGGAAACCCATAAAAACAAGCATACTATCAGACAGTTTATTTGTCTTATAGACAAATACACAGTGATATACAGCACTTCCTGCTCTTCCAGAGGACCAAGGTTCTGTTCCCAGCATCCATGTTGGGCAGCTTCCCTAATTCTGGCTTCTTCACACATGCAGTGTTTACTCATCCAGGCACAAAAATACATAAATAAAGATAATAAAAATAAAATAAGAAAATAAATAAAACATCTAAATGTATCAAACACTAATAAGCCCCCTGCCAGAGTAAAAAAAAAAAAATGAGGAATAGCGGATCTATACCAGCTCACGCAAGAAACAGACATTCTAGAAAGACTAACAATAACTAATCTTGATACCTTCACAATAAAAAAAAACAAAAACAAACAAAAATCCAGCAGAACCAATAAAAGCCTCATCTCTGAAATGCATCTACCAGAAAAATGAAGGTGATGGCTTTTTCCCACCAATTTTCTTTACTATGTGCTCTGAAAACAAGAGGGTTCTATAGTCTTTATGCAATTTGGTCTTAAGAACGGAAGGGACTAGGCCCTGTGTTACTTAAATTTTTGAAGTTGTATTTCTATCCTTTTTGCGTTTTTTGCTTGTTTGTTTTTCTTATCTGTCCTCTAAGCTAAACTGAAGAAGACACTGTGCCTGGCCTGTCTCATCAATAGATTCCAAGGATTAACATCGCTCTTATAAGAGTTACCCTCAAACTTTGAAGAAGAGGATGAAGCCATTTATGAGTCCCTGGTTTGCTGGCCAAAGGTCCTGCTGGTTACATCAGCGTGGTTATTAAACTAGCCAAAGAATCAAAAGATAGGCATATTAGTGGCCTTTTCTCTCTCAGCTGATAAAATCCAGTGGGAACAATGTTAAATCGCAAGTCTGTCTTTGAGGAAGCTTTTTAACCTGCACAGGCACCTTCCCTTCCCTCTGAAATGTGATTTAAGGAGAGCAAAGCACTAAGTCTACCAGGAGTACTCCAGAGAAAACTCCTAACAGAGTAGGAAAAGAAAGTGAAAAGCAAGGTGCATGGTCACATAACCAGTTATTATTGGCGGTTAGGAGGAATTCAAAGTAGATCTTTTAATTATCACAAACCAACTATCTTTAGTTTAAAATCCAAATTCAGAGATATTATCTTTTTCTCTTTTCCCCGTCACCATTATATTAAGTGCTTAATATTTTTTTCGAAATTACAACAATATTAGAGAAAATAAGGCATTGTTCCCCGGGCCACCTGTTAGGGTATGATTTAGTGTCTACAAAATTCCTAGGGTCAAAAGAAAAAGTACAAAAAGCTTCACCTTGTGGCTAAGGACTCTTTCGCTCAGGTAATCACAGCAATTCCTGCTGATCATCCACCTACATGAAATAACCTCTGGGCCACATCTTAGAGAGCCTAGGCAGGGAGGGCTATGCTCTGGCTTCTTCCTGCAACCAAGCTCAGCCCCTCCTTAAAAGAGCTGGCACGCCCTAAGCAGCTCCTTCGCAGAAGGGGGTCTTGCCTTACTAGGAGGCCAGGCTCCCAACTTAACTATTTCCGCCACCCCTCCTCCCGCTTTTTAGAAGCACATCTAGGTACCTGCAACTGCCTGGGGGAAGGGAGGGGGTGACGTAAGTGGGATCGCTGCTCTTCCAAATCCTCTCCTCTCTCGCTGAGACTTTGGATTTATGGAGTTAAAATAAACCTTACCACTTAAGGAGGAATGAGACAGGGCAGACTGAACTAGACAAACCTATTCATTCCTTGTCCCCTTTCAATTCTTCCACAAGGCCCCCTGAAGTCCCCCCTCTCCCCTCAGTCTCTTTTCACAATCCTTAAGGGAAGTCATTTTCCACTGAGTTTAATTTAATTCCACATAATGTTCTTGCCCCTTCTGCTCACACGCCCCCCCCAATCCCACTTCACTGCTAAAACCCAAAGCCAAGTGGGTGTGTGCGGCTGGCGGCGGTGGCGGCGGCGGCGGCGGCAGGGGTGGGGGGTGGTGTTAGAATCTAGATTGAGCACATGAGAGTGGGTGATTTCCCGAGTCACTTACCGCCCAAGTCTCTAGCTGAGGACTCCTGAAGTGTCCGGAGCTCAAAGCAGTCCTCCCGGCGACTCATACTCCTGAGCTGATCTCAAGACATCTGTTCCCCTCGCACCCGCCCATGTCTGACAGCGCGCCTGGCAACGCGCTTTAGCCTTCTCTTCCTCGGTCCCCCACCTCCCTGTTTTCTCGTGGCTGGAAAAGGATGGGGAAAACGAAAAAGGAAGGGAGTCGATTCAGACCCAGCTGGGCCACCCTTGGAACAAGGGAAACAAAGCTCTCAAGCATCTAAGCCCCGGATCGGGGCGGCGGAGCAGACTTTCTAAAAAGAATCCCACTGCAGCCTTCCCTGTGCTAAAAATACAGCGGCTTCTCCGGAGCGAAGTGGCCAGCGCTGAAGCTCCTGCGTTCCCCTTTTACCTCAACCGATTCAGTTCCGGCCAAGCCCATTCTCCACCCACCTCAGAACTCCTCACACCCTTCGCCTAGAGAGCCGGGGCGGTGTCCCAGCAAAGCACCCAGACCTCAGATCACGACTTGAACGCAAAGTTGAGAAGGAGGAGTCAGTGGAGACACACAAGGAGACAGCGCCAGAGGATCCCCTCCACGCAGCGGTTAGCGCTGCACACCCGGCTCCCTCCTAAAAAAAAAAAGGAGGAAAAGACGCCAGTGATTGGCCGAAACATATAGGAAAACACCGGTCCAGGGCAGGGGCTTCCACGCGAAGGGGAGGCACTTCCGCGGGCCCGCACCAGAGAGACTTATCGGTGGTACCTGGCCACCCCACTGGTACACCACACCCGTAGGCTCAGAGCCTGGCGCGCTCCCCAGGCAACCTGAGTAGGTGGAGTGCTTAGCTCTTTCTCTGGCAGCCTAGGCCCAGAAGAGAGGTGTGACTACCACGAGGACTCCACCTAGGGTGGAGTTCCTTAAAAGGGACAAGTGGCCGCTAGAGGGGAGTGGAGTAGGAGGGGGTGAAGATGGGTGGGGCAGAAAAGGCGGAGGGATAGGAGAGGGGGTGGGGCGGGACCTAGGAGCTGGGAGCTGGCTTTGCCCCAGGCGGCGGGTCTCCATTGGCCTCCTGCAGAAGGAACAGGTACAACTGAAACCACGATTCAGTGAATCCTTAGACCCTGACACGGGTTTTCAGGAATTCTACTTGGTCACCTATCCACCGAGATATAAGCTCTCCAGGGGAGGACGAGAAGGGTGTGGTGATTGGGAGTAAGGGATGTTTAGGAAGAAAGGGATGTGGAATGGGGAGTGCCAGAAAAATGGTAACTGTAAGAGGATTTTTTACCCTCCCAGTTTTCCATGGCAACGTTTGACACCAGCAAGGACAGAGGGGTCACAGTGTCTTCTTAGGGAGGATGCTTAAGAGGAAAGGAAATTGCAGCTGGGTGAATTTTCTAGCAATAGATAAGAGAAGGTGAGGGGAAAGAAGAAGGTGGGTGGATAAAGCAGAGGTGAACATGAATTGCTAACACCCTGTGGCCCTAGCAGGAAGAGTTCAGAAAGGTTTTCTCAGTCTCCCAGCTACCAGCTACCAGCTCTCTAAGAACAGAGTTCTCAACCCCCTGAGACCGCTTCTCAGCCAACCATTGGCTAACATCCCTGAAGAACTGACTCCATAGAATAGAAGCCATGTTTCCAACATTTCCTTGCCCTTGCCTTAAAGTCCTCCTCTAGCTCATGCTAATGGAAATCCAGGAAGTCACAGACAACCACAGCCCCCTTCCAGTATCTCTTCCCTACCACAGTTCTTTTAAAGGAGAGAAGAAACAAAGGAGAAGAAGGGAGGAAGTAGCCAAGCAAGAGAAATAATAGGTTCCCAGTACCTCAGATGGGCAGTTCATTGGGCCAGGTACCATTATAGTTATCAATTTTTTTATTCCTGGTAACAACCCTGGACAGTAGGTAGCACTATATTTTTATGCCCCATCAGGGAGTACTTGGGATTGAACTCAGGGCCTAGTGTATTCTAAGCAAGCACTCTACCACTCAGCTGGATCCCCAGCTCATTTTGGTTGCTGTTGTTTGTTTGAGATAGGAGGTAGTCTTAAGATAGAGCTCAGGGAAATATAGTCTAGGCTGTCTCCTCAAACTCACCAGTCTCAGCCACCTTGGTTCTTAGTTTATAGGCACACACTTTCACACTCAGATTCTTCTTCTTCTTCTTCTTCTTCTTCTTCTTCTTCTTCTTCTTCTTCTTCTTCTTCTTCTAGGTTTTTTAAGACAGTTTCTCTGTGTAGTCCTGGCTGTCCTGGAACTCACTATGTAGACCAGGCTGGCCTTGAACTCACAGAGATTCACTTGCCTCCCGAGTACTGGGATTAAAGGCGTGCGTCACCACACTCGGCCACACTTGGTTTCTTAAAAAAAACCAAAAGAATAAGAAACTGAGTGTCACAGCTCAGTATGTGCTCAGTATGTATGAGCTTCATTGCTATTTCTGCTCAGATGTGTTTTAAATGTCTCATTTTCCTCCCCTCCCCAAACAATCTCTTCTTCCACTGGGAGTTCACCAACAACCCAAAACATTCATGACAACACCTCAGAATCCTTTAATCCGTACTGACTATCTGGACCCTGCCTATATCTCAAGAAGGGTTTTTGCTGCTCTACTAGAACTTACCCAGATTTGAAATCACTGAAAATCCCAGGCTTCTTCCAACCTCTAGGCCATAGACACCTTACCTTCTCTGTCTGAAGTGGCTTAAACCCTCTGTCCACTTTTTTTTAAGGACCACCTAAAAGTTATCTCCCCTCCTTATTTAATTCATTCAACTCCTTCTGTACTTCTAGGTACCTATGTGTTGTTATACATGCTTCTCCTTATTACTACACTATAAAATTCTGGAGGTTAGGCATAAGGTGTTAGCATGTCTATAATGTAGATGCTGGGTATTATTATCAATAATAGTTAATGAGCAGTAACTATGTGCTGAGCTGTGTTCTAAGCCACACTGAATCATTCTGACGGTGGTATAGTAGGTATTGTCATTGTCATCTTCATATATAGAAACCAAAGGACAAAGATTAAACAGCAGGTCTATGTACTTGCTACTTAAAGAATGTCCATATAGTAGGGGTTTTTATAAATGACTCACTATCTTTCTATACCATATTTCCACAACAGCCTACTCCCTGCCCTGCTTACAAGGTAAGACTTATTAAGAGGGAGTTATACAATGTACAACTCTACATATTCTTTTTTAAAGGGGTAACTTTTTCCCCTTTAAGAGTCTTATGTTCTTAATGTATAAAATCTGGAGAATATTGTTTTTAAAAAAAGATATTTCACTAGTCCAAGGCTATCTTCAGTAATGACAGGTTTTAGATTCAAGGATGTAAAACTGTTTAAATCAAAGACAAATGCGCTTTTGTTATGTGAAAAATGAAGATGGGTAGACTTCTCTAATAAATTGTGACATCAATAGCCACGAGAATTCTTTATCTAGGCTAGGTGCACTCTTTAGTCACAGGGAATTCTTTGTTCAGCCTATGCAGGCTCCAGAAGATATGTCCATTTGAAGATATCCAAACAATTTATACTCTTGCTAAAAGTTTTTCTGGTTATCTAATTTATTTTATACCCTAGTTTTCTTCCACTACAACTGCTTTTGTATAGAAAACTTTGTATCAGATTGGCAAATTCAGATTTTGGAAAAAATAAAACAAAGTAAATTATTAAACCTTAGGTAGACAAACTCTAGATTCTTTCCCATCCATTCTCCCATACATTTAGCCAATAAAACATACTGAGCACCTATGCCACGAAAAGAAGCACGTTGAACATTAGAGGGAGAAATAAAACCACCCATTCTCTCCTAGGGACACCACTGTAGAAGCCTTTGATTTCATCATACCCAGCCTACTGGCCCACATTTTTCCCTGGAAGTTTTTAGACATGATATCTGTCTTGCTTGAATGACAAGTCAAAGTGAATCACAAGGAACTATGTGCCCCAACACCACTGTTAGTGGTGAACACAGGGGTTGTCTTTATTTTGGCATACTGTGAATAGAACCCAGTGCATTGTATATGTTTGGCAAGTACCCTCCCACTGAGCCACACCCACCCTTGTTTTTTGCCTCTTGTCACATCAATAATCAGCATGGCCAAATGTCATTCATGTCAGATGTAAAATTTGTGAGGGAGTAGACATGAAGAACTAGACATTGCAATGTTTCTTCCTTCTAGGAAGCACCACTGGCTCCCCTTTTCTTAGGTGGCTTAGGAAATAAAGAAAATAGCAACTTATAGCATCTTCAACTTCTTCCATTTCACCTGAAGCATAAGCAAGACCTTAACTCTTGCAAAAGCACCCTGAACTCCTCTACATGTATCAGGGGAAGATGGGAGTTAAATTACATACTGAACTTAATGAAAGATGGTGGAGAAGCCTGCAGACACCTAGGTCTCACAAGATGCTGCTTTTCACTGCCCTTCTTCCTCTTCACTTTCTTGCTTCTCTTCCTCCTCCAGATTCCCAGCCAACAAACTACCTAAGCGGAGCCCAGAATGAGGGCTAGAGGGAGAAGAGGAGGAAAAGCCTCAGGAAATGGCCTCCACCCTCCCTGCTCCCAGTAGAACAACAACAACAACAACATATTTGAAGAGCTGGGGCTAAGAAGAAGGTGTGGCAGAAAAGGACAGAAAAAGGTGATGAGGAAGGGTGGAGAAAAGACAAGGGAGGGGACTTAGGGGGCCAGCAGGGTAGAGCAGTGGAGACAAGAAGAGAAGCCAAGCAAGCACATAAACAGAAAACTCTGCCCTCTTATGTTCCTGTTGCTACTGAGACAATAAGAATAGTGTCCAAACCACTGCAAAGCTCAGGTCTAGTGGGAACAAAACTGCCCTCCTCTCCCACTTTTTTTGGGGGAGATCTGCAGTTCCCCAGGGAGTGTAGTCTCCCTGCAAGCTCAGCTAGAAGGAGACCTTTTGCCTCCCT
>CAJQZJ010035045.1:333362-400149 GCA_907164525.1 Lophiomys imhausi | reverse complement strand
CCCAAGTGCTGGGATTAAAGGCGTGCGCCACCACCGCCCAGCTAACTAGCAGTATTCTTAACAATGGATCCAGATGGGCAGTGGTGGCGCACGCCTTTAATCCCAGCACTTGGGAGGCAGAGGCAGGCGGATCTTTGTGAGTTCCAGGCCAGCCTTGTCTACAAAGTGAGTCCAGGACAGCCAGAGATATTCAGAGAAACCCTGTCTCGAAAAAAAAAAAAAAAGACAATGGATCCTCTAAACTTTGAGTCTCCTTTCTGGCCACAGAAGTTGAAGCAATGACCCATATTCTTTGTATTTCCTATCCCTAAGCACATAAACAGACCAATCTACCAAAATAATAATCAAACTGTTTGCTCTAAGATATCCAGAAGCACGATTAAGTTTACCTTAGAAACACACTGTGGGCCAAGAGCATAAAGCCAGAATTTGAAATCCTCCTGGCATAATACCATCTTAGACAAGCTCTAGCAGGCCTACAAACTCCTACAAATTTAGTTGTGCCTTAGGCTACTAACTTTACATGTAAAAAGCTTGATTAGCTGTGGTGGTGGTGGTGGTGGTGGTGGGGTGGTGATGGTGTTATATGTTAGGATGAGAAGTTGGACTCCCATGGATTTTCACACCACCTAGACTACAGAAGTTACCACACCCATAAATTGGAGGAAGGAAGAGTCTTTATAGTCAGCAACCAAGTCAAACCAGAAAAACTGGGAGCCTCGGTCTCACCTGTAGGAAAGGGGTAATATCCTTGGCCTTGTCCCTAGAATGTATGTTCCCGTGTCAGTATAAGACTTGAATTCTTACTTTCATATTAAACAAATAAACATATTAAATTATCTAAGGAGATATATAAATAGAACAGGAATTTCTTTATCACTGAGCTAATCTAGGAGTGCTAGATCCCCAAAGGCACAATAAACAGTTATCACATCTCTATAGAAGGGCATGGTCTACTTCCTGTTGTTCCCCAAACAAGTAAGAAATTGATCCTTACCCTGGGGGCCAGAACAGTCTGTCACTTCTCTCAGAAAGTAAAATGGAAGATCTTAAAGCACACTACTAAAATTACTTAAGTTTTATCCTTTATTTCCTTCATTCTTCAGCTCACCACATCCCTTGTATTGTAGCAATTTTGATTCCCCAAGTCAATACCACAAATATAGTTAAAGTAGTCTGACAGGGAGTGACAACGAAGGGGACATTACTCTCTCAAGCCAGTATGGCAATGAATTTCAATGAGTATGGCAGGCAGATTAGCAGCAGCAATTCACTTCCAAAGATGAGATAAACGGTTTGATCAGGGATGAGTATCTAATTAGCATGCCATGGCGATACACCTGTTTACATGGTAGACACACACAATTGAAATGGTCAGGACTGCATGGCCAGTTGGAGAAAATATGCACGAATACAATGAAAATCAAATGAGGGAGACACAAATCCCTGCAAGAGTTACTCACCCCAGTTACAGAATGTTGGTGTGAGAAAAGGCCTGATGATATTATTTCAGTGTTTTCCAACATGTGGCACGTACACCACTACTGCTATGAGGGATCATTTTGGGTAGCACACAGATACTATGTGTTTCCCATACTATGTGTTTATTTTTATGGCTACTTTCTATTCACAGAAAATAAAAATGGCTTTCCATTTTCAGTCATGCTATTTTTTTTTGAAGAAATTTATTTTTATTAAAGTAAGTCACTTCATTTAAAAACTAATAAGTAAATGATGCTACAAATAATGTTCTAAGGCATGAAAGTAACTCAAATATAATTGATCATTAGCAAGACAGCATAACTCAAACTATTCCAATCTAACAATTCATTTGTTGGATGGACACGTTGGCTTAGGGGAGGGTGTTAACAACCCAATCTACAAGCAAAAAGCAGACTTGTCTGTTTCTCCTGTAGCCATGACAGAATTGGTAATAAAGCATGGCATTTTAACACTGAACCAAGGCAGGCATGGTGGCGCACACCTTTAATCCCAGCACTTGGGAGGCAGGCAGAGGTAGGCGGATCACTGTGAGTTCGAGGCCAGCCTGGTCTACAAAGCGAGTCTAGGACAGCCAGAGTTGTTACGCAGAGAAACCTTGTCTCTAAAAACAAAACAAAAACAAATGAACAACAACAACAACAAAAACTGAACCTAGGGAAAGTCACCTGCCCTTATTTCTTGAACCCCCACTTTGTACTAGAAGACTTTCTTTTGGCTCTTATATCATGGTGCATACCTCTTTCATGGGGTTCACCGTATTTTACTAAATTGATCATTTATGTGCAAGCTTACTCATTTGACTATTAGCTCCTTGATGTCAGAAGTTTAATCATCATAGTTCAATTATTTTCATGTTTCCATTTCTGAATACAGTGCCTGTACTGTGGCAAGTACCAAGTGAAAGTTGGTATAATATTTAAGAGTTAGAGCTAGACGGCTGCATATTAACACTGCCTTCATCACTTAGTAGCTGTGTGGCATTGGACAACTTCTATAAACTACTACATGGGTCTTGGTTTCCTTATTTGAAAGATGGGGATTATGAAAAAAAGCTGTCAAGTAGGGTAGTGAGAAGATAAGGTAACAACACATATATTTGCTACAGAGTGAGTGCTAGTACATTTGGCTATTACAGGCTGAGAAGCTCTAACGGGGAAATCTAAAATGCTCCAAATTCTCATGCATTTTGAGTGCTTAGATAGCACACGTCAAAATGTTCCTCACCTGCCATCATAGTATTTTAGTTAAAATCAGTTAGGAGAGGGCTGGTGAGATGTGTTGGCTGGCAAACTGGATAAACTGAATTTGATACCCAGAAGTCACATGCATGACTCTGGCAAAGGGTTCTCTGATTTCCACATGTGTTCACACATGTACACACATACCCACACTCTAAATAAATATAGATGTAAAAATTACATCCTTACAAAATATTATATAAAATCACCTTTAATCTATTTCTATAAGTATGAAACAAAAATAAATTTCATGTTGAAGCATGCAACCCATACCCCAAGGTATATTTGTATAAATATATAAATATTTCAGAATCTGAGAAAAAAAAACCTTGAAATTTAAAACACGTCTGTTCCCAAGCCATTAGATAAGGGGCTCACAACCTGCACATGTGTTGAACTCAATTACACTTTATTAGTCCTGAGACTCAACTCTGGAGAAATACAGACAAGAGGACTTTTTCCATTTATGATGATTCAAATACCTCACCTTCTTTCCTCTCTTATTCCTAATGGCTCCATCCACTTCTGTAACAGCATTTCCACATTCTTTCCTATCTGCTATCTCAGCTAGTTACAACAAATTATAGACTCCTGAATCAGCGATGCCATCTCACAGAAACCAAGATGCTTAAGCATATTAGTTTACCAGGTAATTAAGTGCAAGACGAGAGTCTATTAAGAGAAAAACAGAAATAAAGACAAAGGAAGATCACTGCACACTTTGATATAATGGGAGAGATTCAGCCCTCACCAATAAGCTATTGGATAGCTAAATTACAGGATGCCTACATAACAAATACACTGCCAGCCAGATTTTTTGAGTCCTCTCTCCAAAGCTCATATATTGAAACCTTAATTCCCAAGGTGATGGTATTAAGAAGGGAGGGCCCTTGAGAAAGCTATTAGTACTCTCATAAAAAGGCTTAAGGGAGAGGCTTTGCCCCTTTCCCCTTTCCATTCCTTCTGCCATGTGAAGACAATGCTCACACCTTCTGGAAGGCCAGCAATAAGGTACCATCTTGGAAGCCCTTGGAAGATACTACAGAACAATGTCACATAGGCTTTTATTGTAAATTAGCTACTGAATGAAATTATTATAGCAGCATAAATGATATGATAATATACAGACATCAGAATTTATGTTTTTAGCTATTCAAAGTGACATGTCCATAATCATAGATACTTGAGAGGCAGAAAAAAAAGTCACAAAGTTCTTGTCTCAAAATAAAAGTACGAATAGGAATATAGTTCAGTGGGACTAGACTTGTTTAACTTTGAGAAGCCAAGTACTAGGTTCAATCCCCCAGAATTGCAAAAAAAAAGATGGAAGGGGGGAAAGAAGAAAAGGTAAGTAAATTAATTTTCTCAATATGACTCTAGCTACATAAAATATTATATAGTATTGAGTTGAAAAATAAGACACAAAAGTACATATATGGTGTCATTTAAATTTGTTCACACACATATATGCCATTTTTGTTACAGAAATACATTTAACATTAAAAAAGAATGGCCTATAGAATTATCAGAAACTTTATCTCCACATTTAAACTATTTTCTATAGTGATCATGAATTACATTTATAATTGGAAAATGTGGGTTGGACAGAGATTATTATTGTAGGCAGCACAATGTGGTAAACTTAATGTTTTCACCTATATGCACACACATAATAAACAGGTATAAAACAATTTTTAACTTCTCCTAATTGGTTTTTCTGACATTTGCAGCTATTGATCATTCCATTCTCTAAAGTGTCTGTCTCAAAATTAATGGCACTAAGTATGAGCTACAAGGAAGGCCTTCAGAAATGACCAATGGTTCTCTCCCTGATCTCTTCAACCAGCACTTGCCATCTGATAAAAACACTGCTTTGTGAGCCAAAGTACACAAATATTTCCAGAATAGTCTTCTACACTTACATGTTTGGCAAGTCTATTTTCCTTAGCAGCGATAATCACAACTTCTAACTACCTATACTATGCATTTGTGTGATGTTGTGCCTGCTTTTCCTACCAGATCTCATTGTAAGAAGGCAGAATCTAGGTCAGATTTACTCATGGATGTAATTTAGTTCTTGGACGAAAGTAATTGCTCAATAAATATTTGTTAATTTCACTGACTGGCTAACAGAATCATTGATTTTTTAATGCCATGTTCATCTATTTTGTTTTGAGAAAGGGTCGCTTTGTGAAGCCCAGTCTGATCTCAACCTCACTATTATTCCCAGTGCATATACCATCATGCCCCATATTTATCTCTAGCTTTTCTGATTTACGAAGTTTCCCAATGATGATACCTGGATGTTTTGATGAGAACAGGGTCGCTTATAGAAGCTTCTTTTCCCAAATGAGAACTAGGAAAAGAACTTGAGGAAGAAACCAGTCAAATGTTCTATAATCATAATAGTTCCAGGCAGGGCGTGGGTGGCGCATGCTTTTAATCCCTGCACTTGGGAGGCAGAGGCAGGTGGATCTCTGTGAGTTTGAGGCCAGCCTGGTCTACAACGTGAGTCCAGGACAGCCAGAGCTGTTACACAGAGAAACCCTGTCTTGAAAAACCAAAATAATAATAATAATAATAATAATAATAATAATAATAATAATAGTTCCAACTTGAATTGGGTTCTTGCTATGTGCCTATCACTGCTCAAAACAGTTCACAAATAGTCAAACAATCCCTGCAATAACCCTGTAAACATCATCGCTTCTACTTTATAGAGTCAAAACTGTGACACAGGGAAGTAAAATGTGCCCAGATCACATATCAGAATTACCACTGCACTTGTCCTGACTGTATGTGTTGTTTGTCTCTAAACTGATATCACTATGTACCCCAGGCTATCAAATACTTGGAATAAAAGGCCTGCACCAACAGGCCTGGGTTCCAGAGTTATTTTTACTATGAGTATTATAAACTAAATCTGGTACCTTTAAAAATAGCCCATTTTGGGCCCGGCGGGCGAGCTCTATGGAGGCGTATGAGCAGGTCCAGAAAGGCCCCCTTAAGTTGAAAGGCGTCGCAGAGCTAGGCGTGACAAAACGGAAGAAGAAGAAGGACAAAGACAAGGCCAAGATGCTGGAGGCCATGGGGACGAGCAAGAAGAGCGAGGAGGAGAAGAGGCGCTGCCTGGACAAGTGCACGCCAGCTCAGGCGGCCTTCGAGAAGATGCAGGAGAAGCAGCAAATGGAAAGAATCCTGAAGAAGGCATCCAAAACCCACAAGCAGAGAGTGGAGGACTTCAACCGACACCTGGACACACTCACTGAGCACTATGACATCCCCAAAGTCAGCTGGACCAAGTAACCTGCCACTGGTGCAAAAGGGAGGAGGCTAAGTTGACTGTGTTGCCCCCGTCCCTATTTTCTAGAACGTTCTATGCCTGGCTACATCTTCTGAGACCAGGCTTTCTGAAACTTGATTAAACTCAGGCTGTCCCTTAACTGGTTTAGGTTTCTGGGTAATACCCTTCTCTATTTGGACTTCAACATTGTGGATTGACAGGATGAGGTCATTTCAGGGTGAGGATCATGGAAGGAAGGTACCTTCCCACCCCATTGTGGCATCTGTCTTCACCTGCACCACAATACAGGTCAGGAAGCTCCTGTCTGTGGACCACCACAGAAGTTCCCACAGTGCTGCTCCATTTTGGGCCACCTGGACATCAGATCACATCTGCAAGGATGGGACACAGGTCTCCAACACACAGTGTCCTGCAGTTAACTCAGTGTCTACCATGGCAGAAATTGCTAATCAGTCTCAGTTTTCAGTGATGGCACCTGGCTCTCTAAGCATATGGCATGTGTCATGAACCTGTTTGGCATTCCTGGTCTAAGGACACTAAATGCCAGACATGGCCAGGACAAAATGCCAGCAGACAAGATGTGGTGGGAGGGCCCTGGTGCAGATGCTGCAGTGCTGTGGCATCTGAGGGTCTACTTGGAGAATTTCTGGACACTGATGAGAGGAGCAGCTTCTGTTGCAATGGATACTGAATGACAGAAATCTGTGGATCTGATATGTAGAGATTAAAGCAAGTGCCAGTCATGAAGTAGAGTCTGAATTGTCTGTACAGGCTGTCTATCATAGGGGCACCTTTCCATTTTGCCTGTGTCCTTGAAGAATGGAGAATGCACAGTGTCTAACTTCTTCTCGGTGTCAGGAAAATTAATGCTTTTGCTTTTTTAGACATGTGTGTGTGTATATAATATGTATTGTGTGTGTGCATCTGCACATGCATACATGTGTAGAAGACAACTGGAAGGATTGGCTCTCTCCTTCCACCATGTGGATCCTGGAGATGGGATCCAACTCAGGTTGTGAGACCTGGCTACAAATGCCTTTATCCACTGAGCTATCTCAGGGTTCATGTGACACATTTATTCCGTGTTCACACCCGAGGGAGATGGCATGGGGGATTGCATACCTTGTCTCAAGTGTTTAGGAGTGTTTTGGATTTGGGAATTTTTACAGATTTATGGAACACTGATTTTTGTAATATGTAAAGAGATGTTGCAGTGACTATCACATGTTTGCATACATTTTGTTTCTACTTGATTTGCACCTATGCACATAGCCTCAAGTCATTTTACATTTTTTCCTGTCTTTGAACATAGTATACAAAATACACAATCTTTTGAAGAAAAAAAAATAGCCCATTTTTAGTTGCTGACACCTAGGGTTTAGAAACCTCTATGTTTACTGTGTGTGTTGGCATAGAACACCTGATAAATTGACACTTCCAGCTAGCATAGCTGTAATAACTGGCCACCAATCATATAAGTTGATGTTGTATTCTATCTTAGCCTGCCACAGGGAGAGCATGAAAAATAACTTGGTCAATGCCTGGAACTAACAAAATACATAAAAGTTAGACTTATGCCCTTATTGCCAAATTGCACCACTAAAGAATTCATCATTTAAATTCAAATGTGGAGTCTGTAATTACGTTACATCTTCTAAAGTTCACTATGAAAGTTTAAAAGTAATTATATATTTTTTCTTGAATTTCACAATTTAATAAATTGTTTCTTTTATCTTTTGAGATTATAATATAATTACATCATTTCTCCTTTCCTCTTTCCAAGTCCCCCTATATACCTCTCCTTACTCTATTTCAATATCATGGCCTCTTTCTTCATTGTTGTTATTACATACATGTATGTACATGTTTGTGTGTGTGTATTCCTAAATACATAAGTACAATCTGCTCGCCAGGCAGTGGTGGTGGGGCATGCCTTTAATCCCAGCACTTGGGAGGCAGAGGCAAGTGGATCTTTGTCAGTTCAAGGACAGCCTGGTCTACAAAATGAGTTCAGGACAGCCAGGGCTACACAGAGAAATCCTGTCTCAAAAAAACAAAACAAAAAAAAAAGAACAATCTGCTCAATCTGCACAGTGGTACTTATATTTATGTTTTCAGGGCTGACCATCACTACTGGATAACCGATTGGTGTGCTTGTTTTTGGAGAAGACTATTTCTTCCGCTCTCAGCCTTCCCAAAGAACCTGTAGTTCTTTGTCTAGGGTTGACAACTCATGGGCTTTTGCCTATCTACTTTAACATGCCTACTGTTGTTGTCCTTTTTCAGCTCATGTTTAAATAGTCATGTTGGTGATACTTTATGGCTGTAACTTCTGACATTCAGAGGAGACATAATCTCAGAGCAGATATCCTGTTCCTCTATCTCTTAAAATCTTTCTGCCCCATCTTCTACAATAATCCCTGAGGTATGGGAGTTATATTGTAGTTGTATCAGTTGGGACTGGGCTCCACAACTCTGCATTTTAATTGGTTGTAATATTCTGTAATGGTTTTCATCTATTGTAAAGAGAAGTTTACTTGAATTGAGGGGTGAAGACTACACTTATCTGAGAGTATGTCTTAGTTAAGATTTCTTTTGCTGTGCAGACAACATGACCAAGGCAACTCATAGAAGGAAGAGTTTTTTAGGACTTCCAAGTTTCAGAGGGCTACTTACAGTCTTTGACCATCATGACTGGAAACATGGCAGCAGGTAGTAAGCATGGTGCTGGTGCAGTAGCTGAGGATTTACATGTGACACACAATCACATGGCAGAGAGAGACTAAGCATTCAAAAAAATATATATATATATGCCTATGGGGCAGGCAGGGCACTGGAGCAGTAGCTGAGACCTTACATCCTTATGCAAATTTCCAACAAGGAATACAGAAGGTACAGTGTCCGGAGATACCGCTGAAGCAATGGTTTGTGCTGAAACAAAGTGAAAGGGAAGAAAAAGAATGGTGCCCTGAGGGAGAGACCCCGCCAGCTAATCCTACAATTTGTAAAAAAAAAAAAAAAAAGGCCTGAGGAATTATCTGTCCCTAGAGAATAACAAATGAAAGCGTATGTAAATTCAGGCTCAAGGAGGAGGCCAGAGTCCATTTCAGAGCAGGCAGCAGATTTTGGCAACATTGGCCACCGGTTCTGGGTTTAGAGTCATGAAGGATACAGGAATGTAAAGGTTTTAGACTCTTACACTGAGATTAAGGAAAGCCTCTGAGGCCAGGGAGGCTACAGTGGAAAGCTTCAGCAGGTGGAGCATGGATTGCATTAGAAAATGCAAGATGTTGGAGATGCCAGAACCCTAGGATATATGCAAGGGAGAGCTGCACACAGGGAGTGGAAGCAGTCCAGGAAAGAAGAGTGTGCTGCAGTCAGCAAACCTAGAAGGAACAGCTATCTAACCCTTTGCATCAGACCTCAGAGTTACAAAACTTGGAGTTTGTCCTGCTGGGATTTGATGATGCTTTTGTCTGCTACTTCCTCACTATACCCCCACTCCTTCCTTTTTTAATGGCACTGTTTATTCTGTGCTTTTAATTTATGCAATTTGTGCTTTTAATTTTATAGGCAGTTACAATTAAGAGATTACCTTTATGCTGAGACTGTGAAAGACTACAGGAACTTTTTTTTTTTTGGTTTTTCAAGACAGGGCTTCTCTGTGTAACAGCCCTGGCTGTTCTGGACTCACTCTGTAGAACAGGCTGGCCTCAAATTTACAGAGATCCGCCTGCCTCTGCCTCCCACATGCTAGGATTTAACAGCATGTGCCACCATGCCCAGCATCTACAGGAACTTTTGAAGTTGTTCTAAATGCATTACGATACAACCGCAAGCATATTGGGGCCTTAGAGTAGAATGTAATAGTTTGAATGTGAATGTCCCCCTTAGCCTCGTACATTTGAATGCTTAATCTCCAGTATTTGGGAAAGAATAAAAAGTGTGGCCTGGAGGAGGTGTATCACTGGGAGTGGGCTTTGAGGTTTCAAAAGCCTATGCTAGTCTCAGTTAGCTCTCTCTGTCTTCCAATTGTGTGTCAGATGTAAAATCTCAGCTACTCTGCTCCAACACCAAGCCTGTCTACTGGTTGCTATATTCCCCGCCACAAGTCTCACAGACTCACCCTCTGAAATGGACGGTCCCACTAAATGTTTTCTTCTATAAGTTGCCTTGGTCATGGTATCTTAGCATAGCAATAGAAAAGTAACTAAGACAGGATTAAAGGACAAATAGTATATAATAAAGCCAGGGATGTATTGGTTTACAAGTGGCAGTTGTAGGTTCTCCTCCAAGATCCATTACTTCACTTGCCCTGGAGAGTTGGCTCAGTTTCCAGGACCAGACACAATTTCCCTTTTGTTGGTGATTGCCACTAGTAACCCATTACTGAATGCCACTGATGCACCCTTAGGACTGTGATGCCCTGATGGTCCTTATTGTGGTTCACAGGTGTTATAACTAGGTAGGACTGCTGGTTGTTTCCCTCCTTTAGAACACTGATGGCACTTCCTGGTACCACAAAAGTCCTCAGAGAGCAGACATTTGGGTCTGTTCCAATTTAGGGGCTTCTGGACTCTGTTTCTAAGTGCATGGTATCTTCAGCAATTGGGACTTATTTTCTACCTCTTGGGGACCACCAAGGGACATAGCAATAGCATTTAATGCTTAGGAAGTCTCTTGGACAAACCTCAACAACAACCCAAAAGAAGGTCTGCTGTTGAAGTTTTTGTTAAATGGTCTTTGGCTCTTGGGGACAGATTGTCAGCCCAGATGGGAAAATTTCATTTAAACTATATATTTACATTTATATGGTGTGTGTTTTTATGTGTATGTATTTTAGGTAGTTAATAGTATGATTCCTTATGACTTTTTCAGACATCCTTTCTGTTTTTAAGCTCTCTTTCTTCCTTCTTTATTTATCTCCCTCCATTCTCCTTAATTAGGTCATCCCTCCTCACTTTTCTCATATTCACCATTAAGTCATTTGTACACTGCTATCCCCCTCTGCATTGTTACTCCAAGCCCCTGCCCAAGCAATAGTGTGGTTTTTGCTTTCCTGAGGTTTGTAGTTACTCCAGCATATGTTGTCACACCTGAATATTTGGAACCAGGAGCCTCAGCTGATAGAGAACATATGTCTTTCCAGGTGTGGATGACCTCACTCGATACCATCTTTTCTAGTTCCATCCATTTACCTGCTAGGTATGATTTCATCTTTCTTGATGGCTGAATAGTAGTCCACAGTATATTTTTCATTTTCATTGTCCATTTGTCAGTTGAAGGACAGTGATGTTGCTTTCATTCCCTAGCTACAGGAATGAACATGGTGGAGGAAGTATCTGTGGGGTATGATGTCAAATCCTTGTGACATTGCCAAGGGGTAATATAGCTCAGTCATATGGTAGAGTTATTTTAAGCTTTTTAATAATTCTCTACACTGGCTTTCAGAGTGGAGAGGCTAGATTGCAATCCTACCAACAGTGAAGGAAGCTTCCCCTTTCTCCACATCCCCTCCAGAATTTACCGTCTGCCTTGTTTTGTTGATTTTTGTCATTGTGACTGGAATAAGATGGAATGATCTCAAAGTTATTTTAATCTTCACTTCCTTAATACCTAGTATCGTACTCCATGTTCTAGTGCTGTGAACAGACACAATGATCAGAGCAATTCCTATAAACGAAAGCATTGAATTGGGGCTGGCTTACAGTTTCAGAGGTCTAGTCCACTGTCATCACAGCAGTAAGTATGGCAGCAGGCAGGCAGGCATCATGATGCTGGAGGAGTCGAGTTCCACATCTGTATCTGCAGGCAGCAGGAAGAAAGAGACCCCAAAGCCCCCCCCTCCCATGACTCACTTCCTCCAACAAGGCCACACCCACTCCAACAATGTGATATCTCTTAATCTCTCTAAAGTAGCGCCACTCCCTAATGACCAAAGTTCAATTATTTGAGCCTATCGGAGCCATTTCTATTCAAACCACCATATCTAAGAACCATGAACACTTTGGAGACATTTCTTAGCCATTTTGTCCTCCTTAGGTCTCAGGCCTATCTTTTGAAATGGTCATTTGGGTTTTTGTGTTTTACTGGGTTTTTTGACAGTTTGTTTTTTTTGAATTCTTTATATATTCTGGATATTAATCCTCTATTAGGTGTATAGATAGCAAAGAATCTTTCCTATTCTATTGCCTTCCTCTCTATTTGACTGAATCTTTCCTTGGCTGTGCAGAAGCTTTTTAGTTTTATGAAGTACCATTTGTCAAATGTTTACCTTTATTTTTGGGAAAATACAGTACTCTTGAGAAAGTCCTATCCTACATACACAATGTGTGTGTGTGTGTGTGTGTGTGTGTGTGTGTGTGTGTGTGTGTGTGTGTGTGTATATATATATATATATATATATCATATAGGATACTGCTTATATTTTCTTTTAGCCGTGTTTCAGGTTTCAAATTTAGGTGTTTGACTCATTTTGTGTTAGTTTTTGTACAAGATGATAGATACAGGTCTACTTTTATTCTTCTGCATGCAGACATACAATTCTCCCAGAACCATTTGTTGATGATGCTTTCTCTTCTCTGGATTATTTACTTGGTCAAATATTCAGAGGCTTAAGTTATGTGTACTCATGTTAGGGTCTTCAACTTTGTTCCATTGGTTTACAAGTCTATTTTTGTGCCAGTACTATAGTGTTTCTATTATTATATCTCTGTAATATATCTTAAGACCTAGAATGGTAATTTCTCTACCATTGTTTTTTTTGGGGGGGAGGGGGGATATTGCACTTTACAACCATCATGAAGGAAAGACAGAGCAGGAACCTGAAAGCAAGAACTAAAGCAGAAACAGAGGAAAAACACTGTTTACTGACTTGTTCCTCACGCCTTACTTTTTAAAAATCTTTTATTGAAATAGATGCTTTTGCTCACATAATATATCCTTGTTGTAGATTCTCCTCCCTCCATTGCTCTAAGTTCCTCACAACCTCCCCTCCCATCTAGATCCACTCCCTTTCTGTCTTTCACTAGAAAACAAACAGGCTTCTAAGGAATATTAGTAAAATAAAACAAAATCTTTTTTAATATTTTTTTATTACTTCAGGTTATATCTTCACTACAGTGCCCTCTTTTCACCCCTCCCAGTCCCGCCCTCCCACCCTCTACCCCCTATCGCTTCCATCCCACTCCTTTGGAGTGGAGTGTCCCTAAAATCTTAACACACTGGAATTGCACAAAGCAAATAGGAAGAAAAGAGCCCAAGAGAAGGCATAAGAAATAGAGATCCACTCATTCACTGACTTAGGAATCCTATAAAAACACTAAACTGGAAACCATAATAGATACACAAAGGACCTGGTGCAGACCTGCAGGCTCTGTGGACTCTATCTCCCACTATCAGTGTATGAGGGTCAATATGTGATTTAAGCTATAGTAGTGTTCTTTTACATATTTAGGGGCCTTTGTGTTTGGAAGGTCCTCTTGGTGGATTGTTTTTCTTTGATGAGTATGTACTGTCTTTCCCTATCTCTTCTGATTAGTTTCAGTTTCGTCTATTTTATTACATATTAAAATGGCTACACCACTTGCTTCTTGGGTCCATTTGATCGGAGTATCTTTTCCCAACCCTTTCCCCTAATGTCTATGTGATGTCTATGCTTGATGGTAATGTATACTTCTTGGATGCAGCAGAAGGATGCCTCCAATTTTCCCATCCATTCCGTAAGTCTTTATCTTTTTATTGGTGAATTGAGAGTATTAATGTTGAAAGAAATCAATGACCAATAATTGCTGATTCCTGTTATCTTATTGGTGGTGGTGGTGGTAGTGTGTATGACTGTGTGTGCTTCCCTTCTTTTGGTTTTGTTGGTATGAGATTTTTATTTTCTACATTTTTATGGGTGGAGTGTACCTCCTTAGCTGAGAGTTTTCCTTCTAGCACCTTCTATAGGGCTGCATTTATACATAGATATTGTTTAAATTTGACTTCATCATAGAATATCTTATTTTTCCATCTATGGTGATTGAAAGTTTTACTGGATATAGGAATGTGGGCTGACATCTATGTTCTCTTAAGAGGGTGCACCACATCTGTCCAGTCCCTTCTGACTTTTAGAAACTCTATTGAGAAGACTGATATTATTCTAATAGGTCTGCCCTTCCATTTACTTGGTCTTTTTCTCTTGCAGCTTTTAATATTCTTTCTTTGTCCTGTATATTTCTTCTCCTTCTTCTATTCTTATTATTCTTTGATTTGGTCTTTTCATATTGTCCAAGATTTCCTGGGTGTTTTGTGTCAGGAATTGTTTAGATTTAATGTTTTCTCTGACTGATATATCCATTTCTTCTATCACATCTTCAATGCCTGAGATTCCCTCTTCCATCTCTTATATTCTGTTGATAAGGCTTGCCTCTGAGGTTCCTGTTCAAGTTCCTAAATTTTTCATTTCCAGATTTCCCTCAATTTGAGGTTTTTTTTAACTGACTATATTTCCACTTTCAAGTCTTGCACGGTTTTTTAATTTCCTTGCACTGTTTTTCATGTTTTCATGATTTCTTTAAGGGATTCATTCATATTCATTCATCCATTCATTTCCTCTTGAAGGATGTCTATCACATGCATAAAGACTGTTTTAATGTCTTTTTTTCTTGTGCTTTAGCTATGTTGCAATACCCAGGGCCTGCTATGGTAGAATTTCTGGGCTCTAGTGAAGATATATTGTCCTGGCTGTCATTGATTGTGTTTTCATGCTGGTGTCTTGGCATCTGAGATAGCGAAGATTCTAATTCTAGGTTCTGATATCTATTGTTATCCTTGTGAGGGGAGAGGGAGGGACTAAAGGGGTCCATAGGAGGGAGGAAATCAGTGTGTTCTATCAAGATTTCCTTAGTCCCCTGGGAATGGGTGCAGAGTGAGAGGCCACAGCAGGTGGCCTGCTACAGACCAGCATTGTTCTTTTATCTTACAAAGTAATATTGTATTGTATATGCTTGTTAAATCTGTCATTTTGAAGGCTAGAGAAACAATTTAGATCGCAATACCTACATAAGAAGCTGGGCATCATACTATCATGAAATCACCTATGTCACTAGCTCCAATGTATTCAACATTGTCTTCTGGCCTCTGAGCAAGCCTGTTCATCCATACACAGATGTGTGAGTATACTCACACAAATAAAATATTTTAGTGTTCAGTGTGAAATTTTTAAATGTGCTACATTTCTGGACATGGTTTTTGACAGTTCATTTAAAAATGTTCTGTGAATTTCAATAAATAGTCCAGATTCTTTTAACCACTGTAAAGACCTGGTCTAATGCACTTATCTCAGTCCCTAACCCGACTCTTCAGGTTAATCTCACATCTTTACCATGTCAGGGTCAAAGCCTAATGAAACCTTCAAAAACCTTTCACAGTGCTACCAACTAGAACAAGATGATCAATTTCTGAAAGGTTAACCTCGCTAACATCTACAATACAATTAAGGAAACTTCTAATGTCACTGCAATGTTCTAGGACTTGTTCTTATGAAGCAAAATAGGAATTATGGGTACTGGTAAACATGTTAAGTCAAGTTTTACCTTGTAAGCTTTAATTCTCTATATCACTAAACTGTACTGGGCTCTCTTGATTTCCATATATGTTCTTCAGATAGAATGGGGATGCGCTTATAACAAGGAAGGAAGACTAAGAGGAAACATTTATTTTATGTATACTGTTAGCTTTGTATTTAGGAAATGGGCAATTTACTTAAGAGTTTTATCACCAAACATTTTTAAATTACAAGAGTAATTTTCTCCTTACAACTTTTTATATAGCCGCCACCATCACTCTAACCCAGACTACTCACTGACATACACTAATGGGAGAGCAGAGCTTGAATACTTAATTTGGTACCTCAGATACTTATCAATCTTCAAGGTCTTCTCCACTTGCCACTAGTAATGGATTATCTTCCCTCTCCTCTCTACAGACACTACCATAGATTTTTCTTTGTGCTTTTGGTTGGTTCCATGATTCTGCCTCTAACTATGTCCACTGCTGAAATGGTTGCTCAGCAATCCCATCTTAGACCCAACTAGGCACTGGGATCCCTGCAATTTATAGCTACAGTGTAACTCTGCTCTTCTCCCCAGATCTGCAACAAGTGACCTCAGAAGTCACCAGGGAGCCTAGAAACTTGGGACTAGCCACCACTTACCCTTCTTAAGTGTATGACTCATTTCTTGTGATTTCTTAAATTATCCCTCCTAGTTTGCTTCCTTTTTGCAGGATTCTGCCTATCATAATACTTATGTATGTATGTCCAATGTTGTTTTCTTCCCCAAAGGTGTATTTTCATCTGCTTAGAAACTTCACTAAATTCCCAGGAGTGCCCATACACTACAGCAGGTCTTAATGAACCCTTATCCACAACATCATCTATGGTAACTCATGGGTCTTTAGACTTTTAAATGAGGAAATGAGAATGGCATGATCGAGTACTAGATTATACAATTTTGATTATATAGAACCTGAAATAATTAGCTACTAATTGAGAATCTGATAATAAAAATACAAACAATGAATTCTTCACACATATCACTGAAATCCGAGGGGAGATCTGAAGTAAAATGCATACTACATATGAAATTACTACCAAGATGTGGCTCGTTGTCCTTAAGTATGCAACCAAGACACAAAATAAATGGGTACCAATTTTTCAATTAGTTGTGGTCCCCAAATGTGCAGCACATATTTTTACTGCCATGGTGAAATCAGTCACACATAAATTACCACTTCTAGCCATGTAGTCTACCAGAGCTATGTATGAAACATCAATAAAGACTTCTTCTCAAGGAATCTATTTAACAGGAGAGTTTCATGTATGATAGATGCTATGAATTGGAGAAGATGGAGCAAGGTGACATGTGAGCACGATCCTTCAGAAAATACTTCTCACAGACACACCAAGTGGAACAAGAACATAAGCAGCAAACTATCAGAACAAGAGTGAAGAAAATTAACGTGGTACAAATAAAAGGTACTTTTGAGCCTCCTAGTAACCACAAGGTAAAAATTTATAATAAGAAAAATAGCAAGATTCAAAACACATTGCAAGATAAGCCAAGTAAAGGTGTAAGAGAGGAAGAAAGGCACACAATGAAACTAGAAAGAAAATTGCATAATTGCTGAATTAAATCAATAATTACCTTGAATGGAAATAGATTCAGTGCTCCAAATAAAAGACATTGTAAAAACTACTCAAAAGAAATACACTTTTTCTGTTGAACAATAATCCTCAGGGCTCCAGACTCCAATATTTTTGTCTCCTTCAGATCAGACAAAGCAAGATTTTAAAAGCTTAGATAGGCAGGTTCCCTCTATGTCCCTGTTCAGAAGTGAGAAATTTGGAAAATGGAACTTTGAACATTATCAACTCTTAAAATTAGGCAAATATTAGGCCTTAATATTAGGCACGTGCTTAAAAATAGGCAAAGTATCAGAAGGAGAAATTGGGACAAAACAGAATGGAGGTGAAAATCAAGGAGACATGGGAGAAGAAACACCTCAACCTTGTTTGCTTGAGAATTTTTTTGAGAATCTCTTGAGAATCAAGAAAATCTCAAGTATACATTGATGAATCTCATTTACAGTCAAACCATGTCCCATTTTGATCTATATTTTTATCTTACCTGGTTTTAAGCTTGTATAGCACAGCTCATAAACCATATTATTTACCAAAGAAAAGAGCTTCAGGTATAAATAGACACACCAAAATGCTTTTTCCAAATCGTTTAAGCAATTTGAGTGATGTAACTTCAAAACTGTGTATATAGCTAATTTCGGGATGGTTAAATGCATCTTTGTCTTGAGAAGCCCACACTTTATCTTAAGAAAGTCTGTTGTTTCCTCAAGTCAGTCTCCCTCCCTTGGCTCCTTCTCTGCTTATGCTTAAGCCTATATTAAAACATTTTTCTTGCTGGGCAGTAGGCACATGCCTTTAATCTCAGCACTCTGGAGGCAGAGGCAAGCGGATCTCTGTGCATTCAAGGCCAGCCTGGTCTACAAAGTGAATACAGGACAGCCAGGGCTGTTATACAGAGAAACCCTGTCTTGAAAAGAAAAAAAAGACAACTTTTTTCTTAATCAACTCCTATTTTGTTTTACAAAAAAAGAAAAGGGCAAAGAAAGCCACTTCATTTACTTTTTATTTAAGAACATAAATAGATCCAGAGAAAAGGGATGGGTTAAGATAATAGGAATGAATGGAAACCAACAGAAATTATGAGGGACCAGCTACAAAGGGACAAAACAGAATTTGAAATCAAATTCAGTAAGAAGAGAAATCAACAAGATGCCAATTCAAAAAGAGCAAATAACAGTTACAAATAATTTACAATATCAAAGTATACAAACAAATAAAGGTATAAAACAAGTATTAATAAACCCAAACGAAGAGACAGACTCTAATACAAAGTAGTCAGGACTTTTACAGCCATGTTCAACAGGAAAAGCATTTAGACAGAAAATCAGTAAGAAAAAAAGAGTGAAATTGAACACTTGGGGCTGGTGAGATGGTTCAGCAGGTAAGGGTATTTGACAAGCAAACCTGGCAAGCTAAGTTCAGTCCCCAAGACTCACAAAAGGTGGAAGAAAAGAACTGATTCCACAAAGTTGTTCTCTGACCTCCATACATACGCCATGATGTGGCCCCCCGTGGTAATAATAATGATAAATTAAATCTTTTAAAAATAAATTTACTGCCGGGCGGTGGTTGCGCACGCCTTTAATCCCAGCACTTGGGAGGCAGAGGCAGGCGGATCTCTGTGAGTTCGAGGCCAGCCTGGTCTACAAAAGCGAGTCCAGGACAGCCAGAGCTGTTATACAGAGAAACCCTGTCTCGAAAAACCAAAAAATAAATAAATAAATAAATAAATAAATAAATAAATAAATAAATAAATAAATAAATAAATTTACTGTTCATTAAATGGAGAATATAAACATCTAAAGAATATTCCAAAGCCCAGGAACAGTGATGAATACCTATAATCTGAGCACTTGGAAGGCTAACACAAGAAGATTGGGTTCATGGCCAGCCCAGGATATATAGCAAGTCCTTGTCTTTTTGTTTGTTTGTTGTTTTTCAAGACAGGGTTTCTCTGTGTAGCCCTTGGCTATCCTGGAACCCACTCTGCAGATTTCAGGGTGGCCTTGAACTCACAGGGATCAGTCTGCCTCTGCCTCCTGAGTGGGCGTGCACCACCACACCTAGTCATTGCAGACAGTTTCCAAACTGCCATGTGGGTGTTGGGATTTGAACTCCCAGGTCCTTTGGAAGAGCAGTCAGTTCTCTTATATATTTGGTTGTGAGCCTAGCCTTTAACGGCTGAGCCATCTCTCCAGCCCTCAGTCAGTTCTCTTAACTGGTGAACCATCTCTCCAGCCCTGACCTTGTCTTTTAAAGAACAGAAAAAAAAAGTCCATTCCATCATACATATTTTCCTAATCAGCACATGGAACATGCTCTGTGACTGATCATGTGATAGAACATAAAACATGTACCAACAAGTATTTTTAAGCGCACGCCTTTAATCCCAGCACTTGGGAGGCAGAGGCAGGCGGATCTTTGTGAGTTCGAGGCCAGCCTGGTCTACAAAGCGAGTCCAGGACAGCCAGAGATATTCAGAGAAACCCTGTCTCGAAAAAACAAAACAAAAAAAAGTGAAATCATACCAACTATTTTTCAGATCACAAAATAGGAAACAGAAATAAATAATGTGAAAATAGTTTAAAACTATACAAATATAGGAAAAATAATTTTCTTTTGAAAAACCAATGGATGGAAGCAGAAAGAATTTTTAAAACATCAGGATTTTTTGGAAGAAAAGAATAGCTGAAATAATTAAATCAATGTTTTGTTGTTGTTGTTGTTGTTGTTTAAGATCAAAGAAACAAAGAGCTGCTTAAGGAAAAAAAACTCAACAAACCTTGAAATGGAGAAAAGGAGAGACTCAAAGTAAGAGATTATAACTGACAACAGGTTATAAAGAAAATCTCATTAGAGATTATCATGAACTACTATATGTCCAAATTTCAATAACAGAAATGGAAACATTCACAGAAACGTAAATAATAGCAAAGTTATACTCCAGACAACCAGAAAACATGAACAGGCTAGATACAAGTAATAAAGATTGATCAGTAATAAAAAGTTTCCCACTCTAGAAAAGCTTACAACCACAGAGTGTCATTGGGAAGTACTATCAAACATTTATACAAGAAATAATATAAATTTTCCTAAAGATATTTCCCTTAAATAAAAGAAATTCTTCCAAACATATTCTGCAAGGCTAGTATTAGCTTCCTGCTAAAATCAGATAGGATTATAATAAATATTATAATATAAGATAAAATTATTTTTTTATTTCTTAAAATGTTCATATGATATATTTGATCATACCCCTTTTCCTTCCCTCAAGTCCTTCAGATCTTCCACCACTCCCTACCCACCAAAACTTTGCATTCTTTCTCTCTCTCAAAATAAAACAAAAACCTAGAAGACAGAAAACACCAAACTATAAAACAAACAAGGCTTACAAAAAAGCATGGATTTTGTTTTGCATTGGTCAACTACTACTGAGCATGAGGCCTGACCTGGAGTGTCGTTGAAAAATTCAGTATCACTCCAGCGGAGAAACCAAATTTTCCCTCACCCAACAGGTAGTAATTGGAAATAGCTTCTTGGTTAGGAGTGGGACTTTGTACTCACTTCTCCTTTGTCCATGCTGAGATTTTGTCCAGCTTGAATTTGTGAATGTCTTGTACACACTCTTATAGGCTCTGTGAGTTCATGTGTGTATCGGTCCTGCTGTGTCTGGAATTGTTTTCTCAGAGTTGTCAACCACCTTTGGCTCTTACAGTATTTTCACCTCCTCTTCCACAGAGATCTCTAAGCCTTAAAGAGAGAAGTGTGATACAGACACGCATTCAGGACCCAGTGCTCCATGGTCTCTCACTGACTTCAAGTTGTGTAGTTGTGGATCTCTGTGTTGATTCCCATCTTTGACAAAAAGAAGCTTCTCTGATGAGGCTTGATCGATGCAGTGCTCCGCAAATTTCATAATTTATTCTTGATGAGCATGAACTCAAATCATCAATGAAATACTTTTAAATGAAATCAGCACACAAAATTATTATTCCCTATGATCATCGGAATACAATGGTAGCATAATATGGATGAATAAATGTATGTGATGCATAGTTATCAACAAAAGGAAGGATTAAAGAAGCATATGGTCACCTCAAGTCATTTTTTTTAGGTTTTTCGAGACAGGGTTTCTCTATGTATCCTTGGCTGTTCTAGACTTTCTTTGTAGACCAGGCTGGCCTTGAACTCACAGAAATCCATCTGCCTCTGCCTCCCAAGTGCTTACAGACAGCTGTGCACTGCCATGTGGGTGCTGGGATTTCAACTCGGGTACTCTGGAAGAGCAGTCAGTGCTCTTAACTGCTGAGCCATCTCTCCAGCCCACCTCAAGTCATTTTTTAAAAAGCATTTGATGGATCCAGGTGTGGTGGCGCACGCCTTTAATCCCAGTACTCGGGAGGCAGAGGCAGGCGGATCTCTGTGAGTTCGAGGCCAGCCTGGTCTACAAAGCAAGTCCAGGACAGCCAGAGATACACAGAGAAACCCTGTCTCGAAAAAAAAAAAAAAACATTTGATGAACTGAGCATTCCTTCATGGTCAAAATGTGAACACAGCTCAGCATAATAAAGGTCATTTATAGAAAGGTAACAGCTAACATTATGCTAAGTGAGGAACAGAGGAAAATTTTCTCTCTGATATATCTGAACCAAGACAAGTGCATATGCTTTCAACACTTTTATTTATCATGGTGTTTGAAGCTCTAGACAGAACAAGTAGGAAAGAGAAATAAATTAAAGACATCAGGTTAGGAAAGAAGGAAAATGGTCAGTGTTTACACGTGACATGAAAATTACAGAAATCAAGAAAATACTAGTAAACTATTAGAATTAGTAAATGAGGGTCAACACAATGGTAAAGACCCTTGCCCCACAAATCCAAGAGTGAGAGTACGATCCTCTAGAACTCACATGAAGGTAAAAGAGGAGAAACAATTTCATAAAGTTGTCCTCTGACCTCCATACATGTGGCCATGGGACATGACACACCCCCAACAACCACAATATTGATGAAAAATGTCTTAAAATGGCCCACCAACTCTCCTGAAAGCACACTCAACAGCAATGAACTGTACCCCATATCCTGAGCTGCATTTCCTACATCACAGCTCTGCCTGCTTTCCTGCCAGCACCAGGAACCCCAGGTAAGCACCTTCATCCCCCCAAGCCACTGCCTGCCAACTTCCCTGAAAGCAAACCCAACAATGGCAAACTGTACCCCAAAGCCTCTGCTTCATTTCCTACCCCACAACTGAGCCTACCTTCTTGAAGGCCTGCTGGCACCAGGGACAACCAGGTAAGACCCAAGCACCTGTGTACCATATCCCCTTAAAGCACACCCAACAGTCTTAAAATCCACCTCACCCTCTGGACTCCATTTTCCAGTCTTCAACTTTGCCTGCTTTCCCTGAGGCCCACAAGCACCAGAGATCTCAGGCCATGCAAATACTAATGATCCCAGAGGCAAAACGTTAGCACACAAATCCCCAGAGGCCATACAGGCCACAAAAACCCCAAGGGAAACACTGTACTAGACCTGAAGACTTGCTAGTCACCAGAAATCCAGGCCACTCAGACCAGAAGACAGAGAGGAAACCAAGAGAGAAAAACATCCAAAAAACACTAATCCAACAACGATAAACTCAGAAAGCAGCGTCTAAACCTATAATAAACAAAAAACCCAGATGGCCAGAGGACAGCATAAGAACACAATCAACAAAAGCTAGGACAATACGGCACCACCAGAGCCCAGCTATCCTACTAGAGCAAGCCCTGGATATTCCAACACAGATGAAGCATAAGAAAATGACCTTAAATCCAATCTTATGAAGATGATAAAGGCCTTTAAAGATCAAATGTGTAAATCCCTTAATTAGACACAGGAAAATACAAGTGAAGGAAATGAGTAAAACTGCTCAAGACCTGAAAATGGAAATAGAAGCAACAAAGAAAACACAAACTGAGGGAATCCTGGAGATGGAAAACCTAGGGAAGAGAACAGGAACTACAAACACAATCATCACCAACACAATACAAGAGACAGAAGAGAGAATCTCAGGTATAGAAGATATGATTGAAGAAATCAATACATTGGTCAAAGAAATGTTATAAATGTTTCTAAAACGTTCCTGACATAAAACATCCAAGAAATCTGGCACATTGTGAAAAGACCAAACCTAAGAATAATAGGAATAGAAGAAGGAGAATATTCCCCCACTCAAAGGTCCAGAACATATTTTCAACAAAATCACAGAAAATTTCCCTAACCTAATGAAAGAAATGCCTATACATATCCAAGAGGCTTAAAGAACACCAAAATAGATAGGACTAGAAAAGAAAATCCTCCTGCCACATAATAATCAAAACACTAAAATGTACAGAACAAAAAAGATTCAATGCAATTCCCATCAAAATTCCAACACAACTCTTTACAGACCTTGAAAGAACAATAGTCAACTTCATGCAGAAAAGCAAACATCAAAGGATAGCTAAAACAATCTTGTAAAAATAACTTTTGGAGGTATTACCATTCCTGATTTTGAGCTGTTCTACAAAGCAATAGTAATAAAAACTGCATTGTATTGGTATAAAAATTGACAGGTTGTTCAATGGACTCGAATTCAAGACCCAGAAGTAAACCCTCACCCCTATGGAAACTTGGTTTACAAAGAAGCCAAAATTGTACAATGAGAAAAAGAAAGAATCTTCAATAAATGTTGCTAGTCTAACTGGATGTCTGCGTGTAGAAGAATGCAAATAGAAGAGAAATTGGGGAACAGTCTTGAATGCATTGGCACAGGAGACAACTTCCTGAACAGAACATCAACAGCTCAGGTACTAAGATCAACAACTAATAAATGGGACCTCATGAAACTGAAAATCTTCTGTAAGGTAAAGGACACCATCCAAAGGACAAAACAGCAGCTTAGCTTAGAGAATGGGAAGAGATCTTCACCAACCCTACATCTGACAGAGGGATAATATCCAAAATATATAAAGAACTCAAGAAACTAGACATCAACAAACCAAATAGCCCAATTAAAAATGGTGTACAGATCTGAACAGAATTCTCAAAAGAGAAATCTCTAATGACCAAGAAGCCCCTGAAGAAATGTTCAACATCCTTAGCCATCAGGGAAATGAAAGTCAAAATGACTCTGAGACTCCATTCCTGTCAGAATGGCCAAGATCAGTAACACAGGTAACAGCACAGAACAAGAGGAACGCTCCACTGCTGGTGGTGGTGCGGACTTGTACAGGGACTTTGAAAATCAATATGGCAGTTTCTCAGGAAATCTCTACCTCAAGACCCAGCTATACCATTCAAGGGCATAAACCCAAAGGACACACCATCCTATCACAAGGACACTTGCTCAACTATGTTCATAGCAGTTTCATTTGTAATAGCCAGAAACTGGAAGCAACCCAGATGTCCCTCAACTGAAGAATGGATAAAGAAAATATGGTACATTTACACAATGGAATTTTACTCAGCTATTAAAAACAAGGACATCATAAAATTTGAAGGCAAACAGAAGAAACTAGAAAACATCCTGAGTGAGGTAACTCAGACCCAGAATCATATATAAGTGGATATTAGCTATAAAGTATAAGGAAACCATGATACAACCCACAGACCCAAATAGGCTAAGTAAAAAGCATTGGCTCAAGGGAGGAATCTCATTAAGAAGGGGAAATAAAATAGATATTGGAGGTAGATGGATGGAAGGAACTGGGTGGTAGATGGGGTGGGCAGTGGAACAGGGGAGATCGGGTGTAGGGAGAGCAGTGGAAGGGACAAGGCTGGGAGAGAGAATGGAAGTCGGTGGAGGGGCATATCTGGGAGAAGCCAGAGACCTGGGATGGGGAGGCTCTCAGGAAACTATGGGGATGAACCTAGCTAAGCCTCCTAGCAATGGGAGATATGGAACCTGAAATGGCCATCTTCAGTAACCATAAAAAACTTCCAATGTAAGGATCTGGACACCAACCCAGGCACAAAACTTTCGACCCACAATTTGCCCTGTCTACAAGAGGTGCAGAGATAAAGATGGAGCAGAAATTGAGGGAAATGACTGGTCCAACTTGTCATGAGAGAGAACCCAGCCCTGACACTATTAATGGCATTCTGCTGTAGTTGGAGACAGGAGCCTAGCAGACCTGTCACCTGTGAGGCTTCACCCAGCAACTGATGGAGACAGATGCAGAGGCACACAGGCAAACATCAGGCAGAGCTTGGGGAATCCTGTGGAAGAGGGGGAGGAAGGAGTGAAGGAGGCAGAGAGGTCAAGGATACCACAAGAAGTTCCACAGGGTCCATTATCCTAAGGCCACAGTGCTTCATAGACACTGGACTGCCAACCAGTGAGCACCCATGGATGGGAACTAAGCCCCCTGCACATATGTAACCTTTGTGTAGCTCGGTCTTCATGTGGGACCCCTAACAGCAGGAGCTGGGCCTGTCTCTGACTCTGTTGCCTGCCTTTGGAGCCCTTTCCCCTACCTAGGCTGCCTTGTCCAGGCACAATAGGAGTAGATTCCCTAGTCCTACTGCAACTTGACATGCCAGGGCAGATTGATATCCATGGGAGGTGACCACCTTTCTCAGGAGAAAGGGAGGGAAGGATGGGGGAAAGGAGGTAAGCAGGATGGAGTGGGAGAAAAGGAGGGAGGGGAAGCTGCAATTGGAATGTGAAGTTAGTTAATTATTTTTTTAAAGAGGAGGTTGCCATAGCTCCCTGAGGTTGAAAGCATTGGCAGTCAAAAAATTGTCCTAAAACAATACAGCAGAAGTGGAGAATGGGAATTTAATATAAAAACAGCAGTAGTATTTTATTCTATCAAAGGACATTCGATAAAAACAAATGAATAACTAAAATAATATACTGACTAGAAATAAATTTAACTAAAGAGATAAAAAAGACTTTACAATGAAACTATAAAATATGGTTGAAAAAAATTAAATAGCTCTCCAAAACATTGCAAGATATTCTGCTGTGGTTGGCTGGAAGAAACAATATTGAGAAACATCATATTGCAAAGCAATGTACAATTCAATGAAATTCCCATCAAAACTCTAATTAGCATATATCATAAAGCTAAAAGACATTCTAAAATTCATAATGAGCCTCAAAATTTTCAAACCAAGCTATTTTGAGTAAAATGAACAGAGGAAGAGGAACTATACTACCTGACTTCAAAATATCTTACAAAACTGTATTAATCAAAAGGTATAACATTAAAACCAATGGAACAGAGCAAAATGAGTGGACAGTAATCTATACATCCACAGCAAACAATAGAGTCAACTAAAGAACAGGATAAAATACTTGCCATGCACATATCCAACAAGAGGTTGATGTGAATTTAAATGAGAAAAAATCTAAATAGAAATTTCTGAAAAGACATAAAAATGATCAATATAATTAATCCTTAGGTAATCACCATTCAAAGCCATGATGAGGAGCCAGTGGGTGAGATGGTTCATGGGGTAAAGGCTCTTGCCACAAGCCTGAGGACCCCAATTCAATCCTTAGCACCCATATGGTAGAAAGAGAAAACTGAGTTCCACGAATGTCCTCTAAGCCCCTCATGTATATTGTAACACACGTGCACAGTGCACCCTCACACACATATAAATAAATAGTTAATTAATGCAAAAAAGTAATGAGGTATCACTGCACTCTAGTAAGAAAAGCTATTATCAAAAAGACTAAGGAAGAGCTAGAAAGATGCTTCAGTCAGCAAAAGTACCTGTTGTACAAATATGATAACCCAAGTTATGATCCCTTGTACTCATGCCAAATCCAGGGGCAACAAGCCATTGCTATAACCCCAGTACTGGAGAAGGGTGGGGACAGAGACAGGTGAGTCTCTGCAGTTCTTTGGCCAGTCAGCCTAGGTGAAATGATCCATTCCAGTTCCAGTGAGGGGTCCTATCTCAAAAATTAAGGCGGAGTGCAATCAAAAAAAGACAACTGGTGTGGAACTCCGGTGTTCACATACATGAACAAAGTGCACATGAACATGTGCACACATGTGCACACACATACGCAAATAAGTACACATGCACAAAGACTAAATATAACAAATGTTGATGAGGATGTGGGCACAAGGGAACTTATGGACACTTTTGCTGAGAATGTAAGTTAGTACAAACCATTATGGGAAACAGGGTTGATGTTTCTCCCAAAATTAAAATACAACTATTGTATGATTCATTAATCCCACTAATAAGCAGATGTATCCAAAGATATCCAAAGGAAATGAAATTAGTGTGTCTACACTCCTCGTTCATTACAGCACCATACAGAATAGCCAAGAAGTGGAAATAACCTTATGGGAACAAGTGATGAACGGACAAAGAAATTGTGGTGCACATATACAATATGACTTTAGAAAAAAAGAATGGAATTTGTAACTTGTAGCAAGAGAGGTAGAAGTAGCTATCCTGATAGTAAGGGAAATATGTCAAACACGGAAGTACCACTCATATATCACTCATATGTGGAACTTATTATAGAAGCATAGAAGGGTAGTTGTAAGAACTCAGGGAGCTCAGTGCTCAGGAGTGGAAGTAGTCTGACACTGGATAAGTTATAAGTTGGATAAGAGCAAAAAGCTACAGCGAGCCTGGTTTGGCGCACGCCTTTAATCCCAGCAATTGGGAGGCAGAGGCAGGTGGATCTCTGTGAGTTCAAGGCCAGCCTGGTCTACAGAGTGAGTCCAGGAGAGCCAGGGCTACACAGAGAAACCCTGTCTCGAAAAAACAAAACAAAAAAAAAAAAGCTACAGTGAAGTGGCTGTAGATAATGAGGATGAACTGCACTTTTCAAAGGCCAGGAAAAGGGGATTTAAGCTCACACCCCAAGAAAATTGTCATGTTTTTGAAATAAATATGATGAGTCTGATTTAAACACTGTACAGCGCATACATGCAGCAAACCTTACAAAAGACACGTACAGCTTTTTATGTTTAAGTATTAGTTGAAAAGTGCAGCATTTCAGTTATCCCACATTAAGTTCTGGATAGCTAATAATGTCCCTATATACTTAAAATGTGCTCAGAGTAGAACATTTCCTTAAACAAAATCATGCTTTTAATGTATTCTTTGAGAATTTCATACATGCATACAATGTATTTCTATTGCAGTCACCTCCTACTCCATCCCACTAACTCCACCCACATCCTCTCACACCCTTTTCCAACTTCATGTTTCCATTAAAGAAACCTTTTTATTAATTGTTTGAGAATTTCATATATTGCATTTTGATCATATTACTTACCATTAAGTTCTGGTGAGCAACCAAAAACAAAAACAATGGCAATAGATTTTATTATTTTGGGGGTCTCTTGGACTGCCCTGACCAACAACTTGAGGGAACATATCCCACACCGGGCACTGAGCTTTTCTGCTTGGCAACCTATAGCTTGTGGGAGGAGCATTATTCTCTGTGTAGGATATTCCAACTAAACTCCTTAGTAGGTTTCCGTATAGCCTTTTCAAACATTCTTAGTGTTAGTTATCCATCCTCTACTTCCTCTTCTGCCCTACCCTCCTTTTCTTCTCCCCATCCAAACCTCATTCAATTATTTGAAAATATATCTTACATTGTGTTTTTTTTTTGTTTCGTTTTTTTGAGACAGGGTTTCTCTGTGTAACCCTGGACTCACTCTGTAGACCAGGCTGGCCTCGAACTCACAGAGATCCGCCTGCCTCTGCCTCCTGAGTGCTGAGATTAAAGGCATGCGCCACCACGCCTGGCTTACATTCTGTTCTTACAGTTTAAAAAAGCATCTCCATACTTCCTGTCCTCTTCTTTTTTAAATTAATAACCCACTAAATCAGTTTAATCTTTTTATGTGTTTGTTAGTATGGAGCCATTCATTTATAACCAGAGACCTGGGCTATTTCTCAATCATACTCAGAGAACTTTCACTTCACAGTGGGCATCAGACAAGGCAGAGACTAAAATCTGATCAAAATTCTGAGAATAAGCGAGTGTGAGTGCCCTGTATAGGACATCTTTATCAACCCTCTTCTCTCAATGCCAAGTCTTGGGAAACATCAAAGAAGAGGAGGCAGAAAGAATATAAGTAATCTAGAAAAAAAATGAATGTAAGTGCCAGAGGACGGAGGGGAAGGGCTGTGAAATGCTGTGCTTTGAACACCATTCCTGCACTCATGAACTCACGGCCGCTATGGATACCTGCACAAGACCTACACAAGATCAAGTAGCTAAAAGCCAACCATAGATAGGGGGCTAATTTTGAAGCGTATAAACATAGAACTTCTATAAGATTCAGCTCCTACAGAGACACTTGGAGTAACAGAAGTCAGAGTATGTAACAAATGCCTGCTGCCTTGCAGCTCATATTCATTGCCTTACTATTCAAAATAGCAGAAACTGTCTGTAATGGCTGGGTGTGGTGGCACACACATTTAGTCCCAGCAGAAGCAAGTGGATCTCTGTGAGTTCAAGACCAGCCTGGTCTACAGAGTGAGGAGTGAGTCCAGGACAGCCAGGGCTGATACACAGAGAAATCCTGTCTCAAAAAAACGTAAAAAAAGAAAAGGAAACAAATAGGCCCCAAAGAAGAATGGCTTTCCCCTCCCCCAGGAGCTATCAACTTGCCTATGGCTCTTTAGCTATGGGTGTGACCCTGTGAGGCTCCTCCTCTAGCTATGCTGAAATTTTAACTGGCTTGATCTTTCACCAGAAAACTTCTTAAAACAGTCAACTACTGGACTGAAGAAAGGGCCTTTAAAGGCAATTTACATTTGATCACACATTTGAAGGAAAGAAAGCAATAAGCCACATGAAGATTTGGAGGAAAGTTTTAAGGATAAGGAACAGCTAATACTTGAGGGCAAAGTAGGTCTAAAAAGCATTCCAGGATAAAGCGGAGGAACAAAATATGGCTAAAGTACAGGAAAATGGGGACAGAAGAATAGCAGTAACTGAGGCCAGAAGGCTAGAGTGCATAATACCTTAGAGGTCGTGAAAAGACTTAATTTTATTTGAGATATATGAGACCTATTGAAAGGTGTTTCAAGGAGAAAAAGCAATAACATTTGATCAATGTTTTTTTTTTTTGTTGTTGTTCTTTTTTTTACTACATTTACCTGTTACCTCAGGTTACATCTCCACCATAGCTCCCTCCCTTCACCCTTCTCAGTCCCACCCTTTTCCCCTCTATACCTTCCCTCACCTATCCTACTCCTCAGTGTTGGGTGCCTCCACATCTCAGCCCCCTCAGTTCAGCAGTCATATGAGAGCTAAGAGCTTCCTCGTGCATTGGCGGCCTACATGGCACCTCCACTAGGACAAAATGTCCCAGTAATAGATAACAAAATCCATGTTTCTGTTCCTTTTGGTATGTTGATTATAGGATAGTTATCCTGTACTGTATGTATAAAATCCAGTTATAAGTGAACACATGCCATGTGTATCTTTCTGGTTCTGGGTTAGCTCACTCAGGAAAAGCTTTTCTAGTTCCATCCGTTTGGCAGCAAATTACATGATTTCCTTGCTTCTGATGGCTGAGTAGTTTGATCAGTGTTTTGAAGTGATCAATTTAGGCCAGAGGCAAGTAAGGAGACCATTAAGTTAATTATCACATTAACCCAAGTAAATAGCAATATAGGTGATAAGGGTCAGATTTGGAAGGGAGAAGTCCTTGAGCTGCTTTCTGATAACATGCAGAGTATTAGACAAACCTTCTAGAAAGACTTTGGGATATTTTTCCCCTTCCTAAGTCCCACTTCTGCTCTGCAGAAAGTTGTTTTTCCCAGTGCATATATCTATCCCCTGCATATATGTGCTTCCTCACCCTCAAGAAATGGCTTACTTCATCTGCTGATTCTATCTGCTACTTGTTCTTCTTGCCTGTTAATTCTTTAAAAGGCAGAGAAAAGAAACCTGACTGAGGCTCCTGGACAGTATCATTTTGGGGACTTCATCCCATATTTCTTTTGAGGACCACCCACTCATCATGGTAAGAAATCAGGTCAAATCCTAAAAGGACAGGAGGGTGTGCCCCTTAAGCTGCCAGGACCCTTCCCCCTTCCTGGAAAGAGACTGGTATTTTTATTTTCTTTTTTTCTAACAAGGATGGTCCACCTCGGAAATTCTAACTCTAATGTCCGTGTACCTCAGGAAGCCAGTTAAACTGTTTGGTGACTAGAGACCCATGAATAGATACTAAAACTATGCCACCCTCTAGTCACAGTGAAATCTGATCTGGGTGCCAGAAGGAGGTACTTTTAGGGAGATTTGGAAAATTCCTCTCTACTTGGAGGCAAATAGACCTTTGGATTTTTTTTTTTTTTTGGTTTTTCGAGACAGGGTTTCTCCGTGTAACACCCCTGGCTCTCCTGGACTCACTTTGTAGACCAGGCTGGCCTCGAATTCACAAAGATCCGCCTGCCTCTGCCTCCCAAGTGCTGGGATTAAAGGCGTGCGCCACCACCGCCCGGCTGACCTTTGGATTTTTGAGTGCCTATCTCCTATCTCCTATCATTCCCATCTCTTTTGCCACACTGAGAGATAGACAAGCCCATTACTTTAGTTCAAAACTAACTGGATGATGGTTAAATTTCAGAAGCTATCTCACACTGACGGTAGCTACTCTGAGATGACACTATGTAATGCTTTCCTCTGTTGATTCTGCTCTTTGGGGCCTACTTGCTGAGACCATAGGACTTCCTCCTTCTATAGGCACACTTACCTAACTAAGGTGTCTTTTGAAAGAAAGGGGTGTAAAAGTCCACAGTTAAACTGTAAGAGGTGTGGATCCCACAGGTACTTCTGCCATGGGAGATGGTAGGCTCACCTTATCAGAGACCTGGGCTCACCTTGAGAGAAAGAAATCACATGACTTGGCTGATGACCCCATCAAGATAAAAGCAGCCATATGAACTTGGCTGCCATCTTTGCTAACGTTTTATATTTTAAAAAAGACAAATGCCATGTGACTTTACCCCCATGCCTCCAAGATCAACTAAGTCCCAGGGAACTATGGGGCATCTCTCAAAATGTCCAGCAATTGCGGGAAGTCACCTGTCCTCTTGTCCAGAGCAGACATCACTGAGCTGACTTTAGTCTGTGTCCAATGTACGAAGAGGAGGGTTAACATAGAGGGAAAAAAATTCCTTCAAACTTCCAAATGAAACAAGGGTCAAGCAAGGCCTTACTTAGACTTATGCTAACACAGATGCATTAACTGACAAGAGAGAGACTGGAGGAGTCAGAGAGGCCCATCCTAAGCACAGCTGACCCCTTAGGACAGTACCATCAGCTGACATTGACAGTAAAAAAAAAAAAAGTGATTAATTTTGGCCACCTACATGTTCTTACTCACCTGCCAGGAAAGGATAACCAGGACTGAAATGATCAATATGTTTCCTTAACAGTCCTTAGACATTGTACTTAACCATATGAGATATTATTTGGACAATTATTTCCCACTAATTAATCTCTGACAATGCTATCTCTTCCTAAAAGGGCACTTCTCACGGCTGTAATATGACGTCCTACATCCTGACCAATCATGTTCCCTGATTAAAGAAGGCTACCAGATAGCTTGTTAAACTCACAGATTTGGGAAAATATTTAGGATATCAAAATGGTGTCCCTGAGACATTGCTAGACACCTTTTAACAAGATATTTCCCCTTTACATTGTCAATTAGATGCTGCTGTCTGGTTTGTAACTTCAGTAAAGGAAATGTGAGTTTCACTCACGTTTGGTCCATATTGTATCCCTCCACTGGACCTTTTACTATAGGATTCTGGTAAAAAGGTTTTGGTACACAGTCCAGCCAGCTACACAATTATGACTCACCTTATTAAAACAATCATGTTAGCCATGATGTTGAGGAACTTTCCACATTAACTTTGTCTCTTAATGTTCCCCATAAGATTACAGTAGAATAAACTTGATGGCTGACTTCCGAACTTAAATGGGCTGATAAAAGGATCCTTGAACTCTTGAAACAGACAAATGGCCTCCTCTACAGTGTACACCTTAAACCTTACAATTTTAGCCGAGAAATCATCAATCTCCCTAACGCCTATGACAAAGCCTGCCAGGGATTCTCTGGATGGTTCTCTTGCCTGTTCTCTTCCTCAATTAAGGGCAGAACTGCCCCGGTTATTTTTCTATGTTCTTAATGACACTCTCACTTTCTCTGTTACAGATGTTCCTTCCCTCATACAGCAAGCTGCAAAGATACACACTAGGACCACATGGCTCTTATATTCTGGACCACCACCACTGGGTAAGTTTCATCATGGCCCCTTAGATGAAAGTTTCTCTGAACAATGTAGCTGCTGTCCCCCTCCCATTTACTCTTGTCAGTGTGAAGCAGTTAAGAGCGGTCAGCACCACCCAACTCCCTCACAGTAGTTAGGGTGACCTCTGAGAGGGTAGAATGAGAGACTAGGGGTTAGATAGACTCCCTGGTAGACAGACAGATAGGGAGAGGGGCCATGGCTAGGTAATAAAGGTGGTGAATTCCTAAGATGGCTGGCTTCTTCCTCACCCTACTGACTTGGGACAAAAAGCCTGGCTGTTTAAAACAGAGGCTTTTATAACTTTCTGTCTCCCACCAGCAGGCCCCCTGCTGATGGACTGGCTCAACATTTCCCGTTTGGATCAGGACATGTTTGTTACACAACAGTTGTGGGACAATCAACCATCCTATCTTTTCTTTAAATTGACCAGCCCTAAATTAGGAGAGGAAAACTCTTCAGAGACTTAAAAAAAAAAAAAACAGAGCCCTCAAGAAAAGACTGAATTTTTCAGTTTCACAAGTCATCCGTCCTCCTTGCAGAGGGTCATTTTCTCTGTGCGACTGCAGTATGCTTGTGCTTCCTCACCACCAATAAACACTTTTCTTCAACTCCTAAAACAAACAAACAAAAAATGGAAGAAAGTAAAGGCTTGAGGTTTTTTTTTCTCTTTTTTTTTAAAGATTTATTTATTATGTATACAATGTTCTGTCTGCAGGTATATCTGCAGGCCAGAAGAGGGCACCAGATTTCATTATGGATGGTTGTGAGCCACCATGTGGTTGCTGGGAATTGAACTCATGACCTCTGGAAGAGCAGCCAGTGATCTTAACCCACTGAGCAATCTCTCCAGCCCAGGCTTGAGGTTTTTGTCCTCAACAAATCTAAGGATGGAATTGTCAGGTTAAATGGATAAGACTACAGTTTTTACAGGCCTGGTGATAAGGCAAGGAAAACAAGAATTAAGTAGGTAGTAGATGCAAAAATTATGATTTTATGGACATGGTTTTAGCTGGGTGTATAAAACTGAAGAATCACTGGAATGTACAGCCATGTGAAGTTACAGGATTAGATTACATTAAAAGTGGATGTATACAGAACAGAAGTAAAGATTGAGCCTCGCAGGACTCCGAAGTTTAGAGGGAAATAAAATGAGTGATTTACCAAAGAAGACTGACAGAAGAGATCAGAGAGTAAAAGGAAAAAACAGGACAATGAGAATTTGGACACCAAATAAGGAAACTGATTTCACACAAATGGAATGTCTAAGATTATCTCTTGCTATACTAACTTGGAGGTCATCAGTGGTGACTGACGTTCACACAAACATTTTCAATGACACAAAGGCTTACAGCTAAAGAGAGCAAAAGGAACAAATAGAATCAACAAGGAAAAAAATCAAAAGTGTAGAAAATACCACCTTTCTCTAAGTAATAACTCTAAGCATAAATGTCTCAACTCCACAATTAATAGGCAAAAACTAGATGTTAAAATTTTGAATACAGATTCAACTGTGTATTCCCTACTACAAACCTAACTGTCCTGGTTAGTTTTTTGCCAGGTTGACACAAGTGAGAGTCATCTGGGAAGAGTAAACCCAAAAGGAGAAAATGCCTCCATCAGATTGACCTCAGGAATGTCTGTTGACCATTCATGATTAATGATTGATGTAGAAGGGTTCACAATGGGCAGTACCACCCCTGGGCAGGTGGTCCTGGGGCATATGAGAGCAGAATGAGGAAGCAAGGGGGATCAAGCCATAAACTCTTTCATGTATTATGCTTAAGTTCTTGCCTCCAGGTCCTTGTCTTGAGTTCCTGTCCTGACTTCCCTTCATGATAGACTGTGATCAGGCCATGTAAGCTGAAATAGCCCTCTCCTATCCAAGCCACTTGTGAACATGGTCTTTATAAAAACAACAGAAACCCAACAAAGACATTACCTCACTGGCAAAGACACACAGGATGAAAATGAAAGAACAGAAAATGGTATATTAAATAAATAGAAGTAGAAAGCAAGTTGGACTAGCCATATTCATGTCTAACAAAATAGACTACAAGTCAAAATTCATCCAAAAAGATAATGAAGTTCAGAACATATTAGTAGAGAGAATAATCCCTCAAGAAGATATAATTATTGCAAATATATAGACACCAAACTTTCTTGTGCCTAATTTCCTAAAACTTACACTACTGGATATAAACAGATTGATTTGTAAAGATACAACAGCTATGAATTGTATCTCGTAACATCTCAATAACCAATCTAATAAATAGACCATCAAAACCAAAGTAAACAAAATAGAGTTAAATTGCAATATACTTAAGTGGATTAAAAAGATACCTGTAGAATACTACAGCCAATAGCTGTGGAATACTCACTGTTCTCGGCAGCCTGTGGACATTTCTCCAACACAAATCACAGTTTAGACCATCAAGCAAGTCTTAAAATAGAAAAATTTGAAATGATTTCTGGTATCTTATCCTACAATATTGGAATAAAACCAGAAATCAACATCAAGAAAAACTACAGAAAATACATAAACATGGAAATTGAATATTATCCTTTTGAATGAGCAGCATGTTACTGAATCAAATGGGGAGACTAAAAACTTTCTACCATCAAATGAAAAAGAAAACAGTACTTAATGGACCATTCTTCATACAGCAAAAGTAGTCATAAGAAGAAATTTTATAACTAAGGATGCCACATTAGAACAAGTTGCAGAGCTCTCAGACAAATAACCCAGTGGCGTGTATGCCACCTTACAAACTATAACAAGGCTCTCAGTTGGCCCACCCCAACTTCCACCCCATCTGTGAACTGCTGGAGCATGTGAAGGGGCCAGTCCTGCAGATCCAAAGATGTGGGATCTCCACGACACAGGGCAACAACAGGATATCAGAGAGGAGCCCCCAGGATGATCCTGTGTTGATAACGTAGCAGAAGCCAGACACCTTGAAGCAGACCAATGACTCATTCTAGTGAACATTTGCAAGTAAAGCTGTTTGGGCAAAAGGGTATACTGTGGGACACACCGCAGCTTCCATGGAGAGATTTTGGTTTAGTTTTGTTTTGGGAGTTTTTTGTTTGTTTGTTTTCTTTTGTGGGGAAGTTGTAATGGCAGAGGGCAGATATGAGGGGATGAGGAGATGGGTGCTATTGGGGTGCATGTTGTGAAATTCACAAAGAATCAATAAAAAATTTAATTAAGAGGAGAAAAGATTTACAATGTTATTATTAATAAATGCAAATGATACTCTGATGAGATGATTTTAGCCATGAAATTAGCATTTTTCTTATAATATCTGTATTGGTAAGTGTGAATAAAAGGTATATGTGCAGTTGAAGCATATGCTAATTAATCCAGACTATTTGTTAATATTTAAAATATGTTCTGGAGATCAAGTTCAGTGGTAGAATACTTTTTTTTTTAATGTTTCAAGACAGGATTTCTCTGTGTATCCTTGGCTGTTCTGGACTCCCTTTGTACACTAGGCTGGCCTTGAACTCACAGAGATTCACCTGTCTCTGCCTCCCTAGTGCTGGGATTAAAGGGGTGTGCCACCATGCCTGGACATTTCAGACAGCTGTGAATTGCCATGTGGGTGCTGGGATTTGAACCCGGGTCCTTTGGAAGAACAGCCAGTGCTCTTAAATACTGAGCCATCTCTCCTGCCCAGAATAATTATAAAGCATGTACAAGGCCCTGGATTCAATCCTTCAGCATTATTTTAAAATGCTTAAAATGTGGATACTTTCTCTTGATGATGTCTTGTCCAGAAACCTAGCTGACCAAAGAGACACAGGTGACATCGATGTTATCATCCTCCTCAGTTACACATGAATATGAACAAAGAGCTATGCTTAGTATTCACTTTAATATAATGTATCATGCGGAAGATAATTTCACTCTTGAAGAAAATGAGCATGAACCCCCTTTCCTACCATGTGCACTGCCTATCCTGTAGTCCCAGTAATGTCTTTCAACTTAAAATTTATTCTTTTACATTTCAATGTTACTTTATTTCCTCTCTTCTCAATCTGGAACATCCTGCCAATATACCATTCCATGGGGGCTGGAGAGATGGCTCATCAGTTAAGGGCACTAACTGTTCTTCCAGAGGACTTGGATTCAAATCCCAGCACCCACATGGTAGCTCACAACTGTCTGTAACTCCAAGATCTAACAGTCTCACATAGATATAGTAAATAAACTTAAAAAAATAACACTCTACATACCACCTTTCTCCTGTTGGTTGATCACTGAAGACTCAGCCCAAACTGTAGCTTATATCATCAAGCTCCCTCTTTTAAAATTGCTACAGCCAAGGCAGCTCACAACTATCTGTAACAACTGGGGATTCAACACCCTCATACAGACATACATACAGGCAAAACACTAATGTGCATAAAACAAAAATAAAATCCCACAGCATCATTGAAAACTGGTACATCATTAAGAATTATAATTCTTTTTTAAATGTGTTTATTATTAGTGTACATAGGATGTGTGCATGAATGTGAGCATATATATATGGAGGTCAGAAGACAACTGTCAAGAGTCAGTTTTCTCCTTCCACAGTGGTTCCCAGGAATCAAACAAAAGTTGCCAGTGCTTTTCCCAAAAGAACCACTTTGCCAGCCCTTTGAAAAATATAATTTTATGCACATGCATGTGCATACATGAGTACATGCATGCATGCATGCATGTGTGTGTGTGTGTTGCATATTCACATTTGGGGAAGGGGGGCTGCATGTGGAAACCAGAAAAGATTTCTCCTTTATCACTCACTCTGACTTTTTGCCTGAGACACAGCCTCTTACTAAATCTTGCAGGCAGCAAGCCTCAGTGATCCTCTTGTCTCTGTTCCCACAAAACACTGAGATTGGCTTTTTGTATGGATGGCTGGAATTTGAACACAGGTCTTTATTGTTGCACAGAAAACACTCTTACCCATAGAGTCATCTCTGTAGCCCCTAGATTCTTAAATTACTTCTTTGAAGGCCTTTGTGTTTCTTCCCCAAGTGTAAACACAACCAGTTTTATACAAAAGACTTTATTGTTTACTTTCTCAAGATTCTATGAAGCAATCATTTGTTCCCAAATTTAGTAAGGTATAAATGGAAAAATGGTATATATTTATAATATACACTGTGAGATTTTAATGTATACACACAATGTAATAAGATTATCAATGAGTCTTCATCTTAGTTTATGAACTCTTCAAGACGGAGTTCATGATGTATCTGTAGTCTGAGCACTAGAGAGGCTGCACCGTATCAGGCACTCAGTAAAAAAAGCAATACTTTGCCATTCAGGTATAGCAGGATCAGTCTAGCTAATATGTTAGGAACAAAAACAGAAGAGTTGAGGCTAGTTAAGGCACCACTATAATCCTGTAGGGGAGAGAAAATGACACAATGGACCAGCTATTATAGGCTGATGGTGGTAAGAAGGGATTCAATTTAGGATTTGTTTTATTATGTATAGAGATAGTTTCATTTGTTGATGTATTTCTTAATATAGATGATAGTGATTATTCTAATGAGTGAGTGAAAGAATCCATTGCAATTTACTGGAAAGGTAAAGCTTAAGAGGAGTATGTTGGCGCTAACCATGGCTAAAAGCAAGACAAGTTAAATGAATGAGTAAATACAAACAGGTCTCATTTATTTCTTATAATTATAAGTTTGCATATTTTTTATATCATTCATTACAAACTTCACATACAAAATCCATTACTGTTGTTAAAGTCCTTATAGACTAGATCACCAAAGCTCCAATGCAGAGCACCTTCTTAGCATGTGCAAGGCCCTTGGGGTTGATTCCCAGTTACACACATGGAGAGGCCTGTTACATGCAGCCTGCACTACACAGAACCATCTTCTTTAGTTGCCATTCTTGGCTGAGATATTTTATTCCAGGGCTCTGACAACTGTGATATGAAAAAGTGTTCATACCCCACCACACCCAAAGCTGGCCAATACTCTATGAAAGATAACTATGAGTTTTTTCTTCAGGGAAATGAGAAAGATTTGCATGTGATCTCTATACTACAGTGATCCATGAGTGAATAAGATGTTGCTCTATCTCACTTTCTAATTTAAAATGCATTGCTTCTTGCACTTTACATTTTTAAATAACAGTAGGTTAAAAAAGTTATTATCAACTGGGTGGTGGTGGTGGTGGCACACACCTTTAACCTCCTTTAATCGAGAGGCAGAGTTCAAGGCCAACCTGGTCTACAGAGCTAGTTCCAGGACAGCCAAGGTTACACAGAGAAACCCTGTCTTGGAAAAGAAACAAAAAAAATTATCATCACATCCTTCCATACTAGTGTAATGAATGCATAAACAGAGCTGGCCAGAGTCTTAGTCAGCCATGACACCAGGGATCTTTCAACAGCCTTCTCACCTGACTGCTAGCTTGAAGACCACTTCATATAAAAAGAAGCTTCTGAGGAGATGCTGTAGTGTATTTCCACTTATGAATGAACTACACAGTTGAACTTCCTCAAACATTTTTAACAGAGTTCTCTGACTCAGAAAGGAGCAGTGAAGAACAACTAGCCACCAAAATGTTGCAGTTTACATCAAACAAGAGCATCATTTTCTCTGAGCTCAGTCTCAGTAGTAGCCAAGACTCAAAAGAAAATGCACAAACCCAACTTACCATGTCACCTCTCTTCACCCAGAATGACTCCACCATCCATGAATCCAGTTAAACTGAGCCCATGGGGCTAATATATGCTGTAACCACTCCAGGGAAATATCTTGGCAGTAATGAAGAACACTCTGACCTCTCCCTGTAGACACAATGTTCGATGGTTTATGGAGGCAGGTGTGAAAAGCACTAGGTATTACATGAGACAAAGTTCACGAATATAGTCTTCAGGTAGAAAGCCAGTGAAGTCTAGTTGTTAAGGAGAGCACCGAAGTTGTCTGGGCTTAAGTTGTATAGCCTCAGTCAAGTTATTCAGCTCATATTTTCTCTCTCACTATGTATGAGGATACCTTAGGCATATTAGACATCTCAATGAACAAATGGTGGGGATTCTTACTTTTGGAAAATATGAGTGAGACCTTATCACTACTCTATTACTACCAAGCCTCTTTGCCATTTCCTTTATTTAGCCATCGTTCTTTTTTGTTTGCTTTTAATATTGCATTGTGTGTGTCGCTTGTGGAGGTCAGGGAACAAACTGCAGGGGTCAGTTCTTTCCTTCCACCATGTGAGTCCCAGGGATTGAATCTGGGGCACCAGCCTAGGTGGCACCACCTTTATCTACTAAGCCACCTTGCTGGCCAATTTGTTCTTGAGACTGGGTCTCTGTAGCCCAGGCTATCCTCAGTGCCATCATATAGCTAAGGCTGGCTTCAAATTCAAGGAGATCCCCCGCCCCAGCTGGGATTACAGGCCTGTCCCATCATCTCCAACCTAGCTACATTTCTTCTTCTAGTCTTACTACTGGCCTCTCACCAAATTCCTTGCCTTCATGTGATAGTTAGAGGAATTAGAACATTAAAGAACTCAGAGTTTGTTTCTAGTTATTATCAGTTTTAGGTCATGACTAACCATGATTTGTGACTCTTTTGGTAAATTAAGGGGATTGCACTGACTCTCTGCCAAATATACTTGGCAAGAAAGTTTAAGAAATATAAAAAGAACATTTTTAAAAAGCAAAATGGAGAGCTCATCCAGAATCCATGTGCTCTTAAAACATTGAGACATCAGGGAAACAGGTACACACATCCTTAACTTGTTGATTCCCTTAGACATTCCCTTATCAAATATATGTGGGTTTTGGGTTGGGAGATGAGAATGCAGGAAGATAGAGAAAATAGGGAATGATAACCACCAGTGGGAGAAAAGTAAAGAAGGGAGGGAAGTAGGGAAAGCAAATGAAATGAAGGACTGAAAAATTACTTCAAAAGTTTATTTGTAAGTAATATTTTATTCTTACTAGCATGTACTAATCATGCATGTTAGTAGGGTTCAGTGTGATGATCCAAAACATCCATGCATGTTTGCATCCATGCATCCAGCCTCGCTTTACTCACACTTAGCCTCTCCAATCTCTGCTAATTACTACTCTACATTCAGCTACATTCAGGCTGACTTTAAAAAAAACTTCAACATATGACTGAAAATATGTAGAAAGTGTCATTCTTTGTCTTATTTGAAACAATGTCCTGCAATTTCATCCATTTTTGTCCAAACAACACGATTTCATTTTTAAAGACAGAGAGACGGACAGATGACATGCGCACATCGAATGTTTTTTATTATTCTGTTGATAGACACAAGGGCTGATTCCCCATCCTAACTATTCTAAATAGTACCTATAACAGACAGGGGTACTGAATTATGTCTTTGGTAAGTTGATTTCAGTTCCTTAGTGTATATCTCCAGAAGTGGGTTAGTTTGATCATTTGAGGTTTTTTTTGTTGTTGTTTTGTTTTGTATTTGAGGAACTTCCATACTGATCTTCCTAATGGTTATATTCATTGATATTCATTTCAACACTGGATCAAAGCTCTTTCTTCCATATTCTCACAAGAATTTGTTTGTAGTTTATTTTTAAACTCATTGTTGTTTGGTTTTTACTTCCCTGATGACTAATAACATCATCATGGCATGTTTCTACATGCCTCGTGACCACTGTATCTCTTCTTTTGAGAAGGACTTATTCAAATACTTTGCTCATTTACAACCACTTTGCTAGACCAGCATAATTTCTTCCTACATTCTAAATCTACTCTTCCAGCCATAGATAAGTATAGCTACTATCTTTTATCAAAGAAGCTTCCCTTTACAGAAAAAAAAATCACTTTATTTCATATGTATAGGTGTTTTGCCTAAATGAATGTCTGTGCACCATGTGCATTCCTGGTGCCCACGGCAGCTAGAAAAGGACATTAGATCCCATGGAACTGGAGTTACAGGTTGTTGTGAATCACCATATGGGTGCTTGGAATCAAACCTGGATCCACTGAAATTGCGGAGAGTGCACTTAATAACTAAGGCATCTCTTCAGCCCAATTTGGCCCTTTAAATTTTATTACTGTGTGTTTGTTCTTATTAGCTTTTCTGATACCTTTATATATTCGAGATAACATTAATATTTGTCATATAGATAAATGTCAAATATTTTTTTTATTCTATAGGCTCTCTTCATTCAATTATTCCCTTTGCTGAGCAGGGTTTTCTTTCCCCTAGCTTGGTATATATCATTTGTCAATTCTAGCTTTTGTTTTCCTATGCTTTGGGGGTTACATCAGAAAAAAAAATCATTGCCTATACAAGTATCATAAAATGTTCTCAAAGGTTTCTCTCATATTTTCAGGTCATATGCATAGATGTTTGCTCCATTTCAAGTTAATTTGAGGCTAGCATTAACTTGGTACAAAACCAGATAAGGACATAACAACAACAAAAGAAAAGCTATACAATATTCTCATAGAACATGGATGCTACAATTTTCAATAAAATACTAACAAATTGAGTCCAATAGCACATCATAAATCTCATTAACTATGATTAATTCACTCGCCCCAAAGCGTTCAGCTGATAAATAGTAGAACCATATTTGGAACTCAGATTTTAATTTTTCAGTCTCCAACTTTTTCAATTTAGTGTTTACTTCCAAGAATAGCCTCTTCACATTTTGTTCTCTCTCTGTCTTTTTTTTTTTTTGGTATGTGAGTCCTACCTTTTCAGAAGATCAACAAACCATAACTGAGGGTTTTTTTTCTCATTTATCCCATAGCCCATATCACAGAGTACAGAACACAACCAATATTATTAATTTCCTTCCAGGTTGCCATTTGTACCATTATCAGTGCTTTAGCTGACAAGATACAGAAAATAGTCAATCAATGGCAATCTTAGGAGTAATAAAAAGTATTAACTTTTACTCAAGATATAACTATCTATTGAGTATTGCCTCAGTATAAAAATTGCATAATAAAAGCACACATCAAGATAATTCTCCTCAGCTGGGTGTTGGTGGCGCATGCCTTTAATCCCAGCACTTAGGAGGCAGAGGCAGGCGGATCTCTGTGAGTTCGAGGCCAGCCTGGTCTACAAAGTGAGTCGAGGACAGCCAGGGTTACACAGAGAAACCCTGTCTCAAAAAACAAAACAACAACAAAAAAGACAATTCTCATCAACAGGGTGGTGGCGCACGCCTTTAATCCCAGCACTTGGGAGGCAGAGGCAGACAGATCTCTGTGAATTCAAGGCCAGCCTGGTCTACAAACTGAGTTCTGGGTCAGCCAGGGCTACAAAGAGAAACTCTGTCTTGAAAAAACAAAACAAAACAAAAAAAGATAGTGACCCTCAGCTAGGGGCAGTGTTGGTGGTGGTATATGGTTAATCTCAGGACTTCAGAGGTATAGGCAGAAGGGACCAGGACTTCAGGGCTAGCTTTGGCTATACAATGTATGAAGTGAGTCTGAGGCCAGCCTGGGCTAAAATAAATAGTCAAGTAAAACAAAACAAAACCACACCTCAAAAATATTTCTCCTAGTTCCCACTCAATTAGAAATGATTTTTCAAGATATTTACATAGATTATTTTCTTCATATGATGATCCTTCCACTTGAGACCACATTTACTAATTACAACCTGCTTCTTGATGTCTAGTAAATGTACCTCAAAACTACTTGGGTGCTATTGCACTATTAAAAGCTATCAGGACTTGAATAGAACAGCAAGTCTCCAGCTGACTCTACCATATGGCCAACATAGGGCATGTGGCTCTTTTCTAATAATCCTACTAGCCTCTGAAAAGCTAACTAAGACAGAAACACGCCAAAGTCCACCACAATTCTACTGCTCTGTCTCTGGACAAAGACAGTCTAGGTTAGGAGAAAGAACTGTTCAGGGCAACCTGAGAGAATTACAGCCACATGAAAACTGAAAGAAAGACTCGGCTATCCACAAACAACACATAGCACAAACACACAAGTCAGTCCTGTCCTCAACTCAGAGACATTTGCTTTTCCTTTTGGTTCCACTTTTTTTGGTAAACTTCTGTTCCTTTTATCTGACTTCAGCCTCCTCTTCTAGCTTCTTTGCTTCCTTGCCCCTTTATGCTCTTGTACCTTTTCCCCTTCACAGACTTGAGTGAGAAATCTCACATCTCACATGTTAGAGGTCTAAATAGAGTGTTTTCCTTCAGTGTGGTGCATGCTATGCTCACACTAATCAGAGCCCAGCAGAGGTCCTTGAGAAATTATGAGAAAGGTCAAAACCTAACCCTTACTTGGAAACAAGCCTTCCAAACCTCATCATATGCTGACCTCCATGGGGAAAGCAGTGGATTAGATTCTTTTTGTCTGATTTTAATGAAAGGGGACTGGGCAGCTCGGTGTACATAGAGAGTAGAGGTGGGAAGGAATGACCAAAGGTATTTTTCTGGAGTTGGTAATACATGTCATACAACAACCTAGTGGACAACAGAAATGTATACAGTGACATTGTAAATGGAGAGACTGGGTAAAGGCCACATAAACTGGGAAACTATTTTCTCTTCTCAGACCTTCATATAAGCATCAGGACACACACATGCCTTGCACACTGTCTGCAATGAGCCTGAAATGTACTCGCTCTTAAGAAGAACGAAGGCAGAGAGATGTGAGGATTAAAAAACCATGAAGCTGTACTTGCATTGAAAGTATATTGTTTCCCTTAGATTGTAGATTACCAATTCTTTAAATGTAAAGTTTTCAAAGATGGCCTTATTTGCATTTGATACATACACGACTGACAGAACACCATCTGGCCACTTAAAAAGTTGCCATCAATATTACTGATAATATTGGTATGGTTGAAAAACATTGATGAAAGTTATGTAGACACTAAATCACACAGAGCCAAGGTAAGGTGTTGAATGAGGAAAGCAGCCCTTCTAAGGTGGCCCCTAATCCTCCCTTTCTTCACCCTTCAACAACAGAAACCCAAAGCCTTCAGTGAAGGAGGACTCTGGCTGGAGGGGAAGAAGGTTCTGTGGTAAGTAAACTAATCTCAGACTTCTTCTTTCCTTCATAAACAGATATCCTCAAAGTAGCACAAATACATGTTGATCCTAGGACTCTGATGAGAGTAGTCCCTAAAGACTACTAGCCTGTGTTCTGCAAAAACAGAGTTTTGCTCAACTTGCTCTATATCCACACTGGAATTTCTTCTCATTTTTGAATTTCTACATCTTTCTCTTTACTCAACCCATCTATGAGCCTCTGAGAACTCTGTTTAATACACAGAAATCAAATCTGAGATAAAACACAAAAATACATATATATGAAGTTAAAAAAACAAGCTACATTAAAAACTCCTTCACAATGTCATAGGCTAAGTTCAGTTACTATAAGTATCAGGTACATATATTGATTGCCCACAAGAACTTGACAATAACACCCTATGTGCTGAAGTCACAGAACATGGAGATACCAAGCTGGCACTCATCTGAAAGCTTCAGCCCTCCTGGATAGCTTTCATAGTTCTGGAAAGTGCCATGCAAACTACTGGAAGAGAAAAATAATCATCACTTGCACAACTGTGAACCCTATGAGCTACAATAATATCTGGCCTGGTCAGGCATACCCACTAGTACAATAGTGACATGAACATTATGGGAATAATTAAAAACTTTCTAATTGGATCTAAAGCCTATGCCACAGGATAAAATCTATATCTGCCACTGTTAAAAAGGCCAAGAATCTGTGGCTAGAGAGGTCATAGGCCCTAGAGGGAGAGAACCTACTACTATTATCTGGATAAGTCAACATAGTTTAAGCCAACCCCTAATGACTTCTCAATATATCCATAGATTAATGCATCTCTCACCTTTCAATCCTCATCAGAGAAGCTTCTATTAGCAATATGTGATGAGAAACACAGAGATCCACACAGTTGGCCAAGGTGCAGAGAATAAGTGAGTGTGGAGTGTTCAGCTCTGAATGGGACCTCTATATTACATTCCTTCTTCCCAAGACTCAGGGATCATTGAGGAAGACAGTGCAAAAAGATTGCAAGAACCAGAGGTGGTGACGACTACAAAGGAATAAGTGTTTTCTGGATGCAACAGAACAGCTGGACATATGATCTTACAGTGATTGTGACAGCATGCATAAGCCCCATGTAAGCACAAGGCAGATCAAACCTCAGCATGGAGAGGGACGATAGACATGAAGTCCTACCCTTAGCTGAAGATCTGTTGGCAACTGGTAGCCATCAGGAGAAGCAGAGTCAATTTTCTTCAAGAGTGTTGCCCCTGGTAAAGTAACTACAGTTCGGTTAGAGACCACACATCCATAAATATATGGACATCAGAAGTTAGATGTAGGGAGGGGGTGGCAATGGAGATGTAACAAAGTAATAAATAAATGTTTTTTTTAAATAAGCAAGAGTTCTCTCTATCTCAGTGGTAGAGTGCTGGCTGAGCATAATTTTTTTTTAAAAAGGGAAACAGAACTAAACCCAGAATTCACAAAGAAGGAATCTCTAATGGCCATGAGACACTTGAAGAAATGCTAAACATCCTTAATCAGAAGAGAAATGCAACTCAAGATGACTCTGAGATTCTATCTCATACCTGTCAGAATGGCTAAGATCAAAAATTCAAATGACAGCACATGCTGGCAAGGTTTTGAAAAAGGGGGAACACTCCTCCATTGCTGGTAGGAGTGCAAACTTGTACAACCACTATGGAAATCAGTCTGGAGATATCTTAGAAAACTTAAAATAGCCCAAGACCCAGCCATACCACTCCTGGATATCCACCCAAATGGTCCCTTACCAAACCACAAGGACATATCCTCATCTATGTTCATAGCAGCTTTATTTGTAATAGCTGGAAACTGGAAACAACTCAGATGCCCCTCAACCAATGAATGGATAAAAAAATTGCAGTACATTTGTACAATGGAATACTACTAAGCTATCCGAAACAAGGAATCATACAATTCGCAGCCAGATGGATGGAACTAGAAAAGCTAGCTCATCCTGAGTGAGCCAATCCAGACTCAGAAAGATGCACATGGCATCTACTAACTTATAATTGGATTTTAACCATATAGTACATGATAATTATCCTACAACCAACACACCAAAAGGATCAGGAACACAGACTTTGTTACCTATTAATGGGACACTTTGCCCTAGTGGTGCTTCCATGTTGGCCCTTAGTGCAAGAGGAAGATCTTAGCCCTCATATGACTGCTGAACTGAGTAAGGGCTGATATGTAGGGACACCCCACTCCGGAGGGGTGGAATGGGTGGGATAGGGAGGAGAGGATGGGAGGATGGAACTGGGAGGGGTGGAAAGAGGGCACTGTGATGGAGATGTGACTTGAATTAATAAATAAACATTAAAAAAAGAAAAGATACAACCCTTAAAAAAAGATTTCGATGTAACAACTGTTACAAAAAGAAAAGAGACACAAACTTGAGTGTGTAGCAAAGGGAGGTATGGACCCAGGAGGAAATTGAGGAGGAGGTTAAAATGATCAAAACACATTGTACAACAATTTGAAAGAATTAAAAACAAGGTAAATAAATTTGTTTTAAGAATAAAAGAGCACTCAAGATTTATCTGACTTTCAAAGCCCTGGTAGAGTACCAGAATTCAGGAGGTGACTTCCCATGGTACCTAATGGTAAGTCGTGACTGTAACAGCTATTTACATAGATCAAGATGTGCCAGGTACTATATTAAGTGTTCCTCATATATTAGTAGCTTTTGAAACATACAATAGCCCTATCAGGTAGGTAAACTGTTCTGTGAAAGGGGAGGTAACTTATTTAAGGCCATACAGTTAAGAAGTTGTAGCAGTGGTGGCTCACACTTTTAGTCCCAGTACTTGGGAAGCAGAGGCAGTTGGATCTCTGAGTTCAAGGCCAGACTAGTCTACAAAGGGAGTTCCAAGATAGCCAAGGCTACACAGAGAAAGAAACCCTGTCTCAAAAACAAAATCCAAGTTGTTATATATTGAATATTGCAACTTTCCTCAATTCACATACTGAAATCCTAATTCCCAAGGTAATAGTATTAAGACAGATTTTTTTGTTTGTTTTTCGAGACAGGGTTTCTGTGTATCCCTGGCTACCCTGGACTCACTTTGTAAACCATGCTGTCCTGGAACTCACAGAGATCCACCTGTCTCTGCCTCAAGAGCTGGGATTAAAGCCGTGCATCACCACGCCCTGCTGAGACAGATTTTTATGGAGGAAGTAAGGCCACAAAAGCTGAAGCCTCATAAATGGAACTAGTTCTCTTACAGGAAACACTACAGTGGGATCCCTTGTCCCTTTTCTTAAGTCAGAAAACATGACTTTTCGTGAACCCAGAAGTAAGTCCTTATGAGATACCAAAATCTGCTGGCACCTTCATCTTTAAACACCTTTTTAACCAGCCTCTAGGACTGCTATAATTAAAAACATGTTCTTTATAAGACACCCAATATTTGGCTGCAATATCACAGCAGAGTTCCTGATCCTCTAGCTCTCCCACCCTGTATTCTGCAGTGTTCCCAAGCCTTAGGTGCAAGAGTTGTTTTGTAAGTGCATCAGTTGGATTGTGCACCCTACGGTCGATCACTTGTTCTCTGTACCTTGCTTGGTTGTAGTTTTCTATAATCGTCTCTTTCTGTTGCAAAGAGAAGTTTCTTTGATGAGGGTGAGAGCTACATTTATCTGAGAATATTTATGTATTGATACCTTTGGATCCTACACAAAACTTTACAACATAAGGAGCTACAGTTGATTAGAAAGGGCCAGGTGGTGGTAGTACATGTCTTTAATCCCAGCACTCAGGAGGCAGAGGCAAGCAGATCTCTGAGTTCAAGTCCAGCCTGGTCTACAGAGTGAGTTCCAGGACAGCCAGGGCTCCACAGAGAAACCCTATCTCAGAAACAAGCAAAAACGATTGTAGGGATTTACTAAATTTATTAAAGCATGTCATTCCATCCCCAAAAAGTGGAAGATGAAAATTCTAACACATTATGCTTCTGAACTGTAAAGTATTTTAAAACCAGAACATTTCAAATTCTTACACACTGAACACCAACATTCTACCCCAGAAAAACCTCAGTCTCACTACAGTCCTTTAACTCAAGTGTATCTGAGAAAAGTAGTGAAGCAAAACAAAGGGAATTCTGGGACTTGACTGTCAAACTCTTATTTCCTCTGGACTGTTGAACTATGAGCCTCCTCTAGTCATAATTGTCATCACAAAATCACACAGCTCACTGAGAAATCAAGATTCTATCCAAGTAGCTTTTTCTATAAAAGGACCCCCAAACAAAATAAAATTCTTCTCATAAAATATCTACAGTTTATGGCACAAGCCAGATACTTAGCCAACATTTGACTCTCAAGTTCTGGCAAGCTAATGGTAGCATTATGAATAATTTTTAATAATACTGTACTGTTTACACGAAATTTATTAAGAGAATAGATTATAAATATCTTTCAGCATTCACATACATATTAAATGCTACATGAGTTATGTTAATTAGCTTGACTGGAAGAATTATATTTATATAGAGAGATAATGCACACCTGAACATCATATTATATATATACACACATATATATACAAAATATATATAGACTTTTATAACACTATGATACTTCAAAGTTGAGGGATAAAAGTGCACATTACACTGATGGATTGTCTCCCCCTCTCAGTCCCCACTCTATCTCTCACTTGTAGGGCTGGGTAACTAGTAGCTGCTTAGCCCACGAGGCTGGGTGCTTTAGCAAACCTAATCTAGCACAGAAGCCCCCAAAAACATTCCTCTGGAGCTGAGGGACCCTGGTCAGCGAAAGCTTGGAAATGCTGGTTCTACTATCTGTCAAGGAATCAGCAGCAGCAGCAAGGTGAATTAACTTACCAGCAAGGGAAAAGTCCAAGTAAACAAAAGTTGGAAGTGATGTGCCTTCTGCACTACCCTTTTTATCTGGACTGCTACCAGTAGGTGCTGTCTAATGTCCAAGTGGGTCATCCCACATCAATGGAGGCAATGAGGGCCCTTCCACTTCATCAGGTAAGGCTCCCTACTCAGTTGATTGCAATTTGTGACAAACTGACATTTAAGCCAACCATACAGCCTTGAACATGCTACATAAAAACTTTCAATAAATAAATAAGACTTCAAGTTTTATTTTTATTTTTTATGTATTTTAAGTGTCTGGTCTGCATATATGTCTGTACACCATGTACATGCAGGGCCCACAGAGGACAAAGAAGGCATCCATTCCCCTGGAACTAAAGTTACAGATGGCTGTGAGCCACCATGTGGGCACTGGGAATCAGACCCAGGTCCTCTAGAACAGTATCCATCCAGCAGTGCTCTAAACCACTGATCCTTAACACATGTTCATGTCCCCAGCTCTTAACTTCCAAACTGACACAGAGATATTCAGAAACTTGAAATTTCTCTTCCCCACCCCACATTACAGAAGACCAAACCGAGTTAAGTACTCATATCACTGAGCTATATCCTCAACCCTTCTAATGTTTTGAGGCAGAGCCTCCCTGCATTGCTCAGGATAGCCTTGAACTCACTCTGTAATCCCAGGTAGCCTCCAAGTTACAATCCTCTTCCTGCTTTACCCTCCCCAGTAGCTAGGATTACAGTTATAAGCCTCTTGACCTGAATATAACTTGCAATTTCTGAGCCTCTGGATAGAATATTGATTATGGACAGAAAAGCAAGTTCATTAAAGAGGAGGCTATCAGAACCAGCTCCTAACTGAGGAAATATAAGCATACTTACTTTTCATTCACCAGCTCTCAGACCACTTGTTTTTCTCTCTCACAGGTACAGCACTGCAGAAGAACTAGCCTTCCTCTCTGAATTCTTCACTTGCTCTATATCCTCACACCTGTTTCTGCCAGGTATCACTACATATGTGGCTTAGGTGCACGGCCAGGGTCACACTGACCAAACACTTTGGCTCAGACTGCCCAAGCGTCTTTACACTGGACGCTACCACATGTTACTGTTGAGCTATAAAGATGCTTCCAGTGTGTGTGTGTGTGTGTGTGTGTGTGTGTGTGTGTGTGTGTGTGTGTATATAAAAACTCAAATGTACTCAACATGTTTAATCATTTTGTGAGTGAGAACTAATGGAACAGCCCTCAGGGACTAGAAGGGATATATACTGAACCTTTAATTTTTTTTCCACAGCATATATTACCTGCAAAAGTAATGGGGAAGAATGGTCCCCATATATATACTTGAATGTTTGGTTCCCAGCTGGTGGTCTGCTTAGGAGGGATTAGGAGGTAGGCCTTGTTGAAGTCAGTGTACCTTCTCAGAGGAAGTGTGTCATTAATATGGGCTTTTAAGTTTCAAAAGCCCATGTCAGCCCCAGTCTTGCTCTCTGGTCTGCCTTCTGCCTGCTGATCAGGACATAAGCTCTCAGCTACTGCTGTAGTATCATGCCTGCCGGCCTGCCACCACATACACCACCATGAAGATCATGGGCTAACCCTATAGAACTGCAAGCAAGCACCAAGTGAAATGCTTTCTTCTAAAAGTTGCCTTGGTCATGGTGTCTCTCCCCAGAAATAGAATAGTAACTAAGAGAGGTTTCATTATGGTATTTCCATGCATGTGTATAACACACTTTAACGACCTCCAGTACGTTTTTTGCACCAGACATCTATGTTTCCTCTTGTTTCTTTTCTCTCATACATCCTCTTTTTTATTTCTATGTCACTTTAACCCTAAATTTTTTTTGGTTTTTTCGAGACAGGGTTTCTCTGTGTAGCCCTGGCTGTCCTGGACTCACTTTGTAGACCAGGCTGGCCTCAAACTTGCAAAGATCCACCTGCCTCTGACTCCCAAGTGCTGGGATTAAAGGCGTGCGCCACCACCGCCCGGCCCTAAATTTTACATATGAGAAAAACATAACATTTGTCTCTAAGAAGCTTATATAGTGGTAGGTTTCCATATGACTTTTTAAAGGTCTTTGATGTTATATATCTCTACTCATATCCATGTATCCTCTCTTATACTTGTCCTCTCATCCTGACTCTAATTTAATCCTCCTCATTCCATCATCTTTCCCCTTAACTCTTTATACCACTGCGTTCTAGGTCCTCCTCCTTGAAAGCTATCCCCACACTTTGTAACTGACTTTCTGACCTCTATGGGTATCCCAAATGAAACACTCATAAACTAACATCCATAAAGAGAGAAAATATGTGACTTTTGTCTTTCTGAGTATGGGTTACCTCACACAAGATTATTTTTTTAATTCCATCCATTGGCCTGTGAATTTCACAACTGTGTATTTTTCTTAACAGCTGAGTAATATTCCAATGTACAAACACACGGGAGTGATGGGTTGGTGTTAAGCATTCTAAATGTTAATTAATTGGTCCTGCTTGCTGTCTGTTACTTACATTTTCTCTGACTGGTTGAATAAAATGATGATGCCTGAGATTGTGCAAAGACAGAGATAGGTGGGACTAAGGTGTACAGGCTTCAGAGACAGAGAGCATCTTGGGAAGAAGAAGCTCCAAGAAGAAGCCAGGAGTAAGCAAGGAGTACACAGGCCATGTGTTAGAGAAAAGAAGATCATTCCACATGGCCTAGAACATTGGCATAGTATGGAGAATAGCAGTCCAAAGGGACATATGTATATATGGGGTCATATATTTGGGTAATAGAATTATGAGCTAGCTTAGATGGGCTAGGATTGCACAATTCAGGCCAGTGTCTATGTATTCATTTATAATGGTGGTTAAGGATTAACAGCACCAAACCTATTAAATATAACCTAAATACTAGTTAAATAATGTAATTAGCATTTTCTACATGGGTGTTTTACTACTATCCATCCATTCATCAGCTAAAGAAAATCTATGCTGCTTCCATTTCCTATTATGAACAGATCAGCAATGAACATGGATGAGAAGGTATCTCTACAGTAAGCTGCAGAGTCCTTTGGGTATAAGAATGGTAGAACTGGACTATGTGGTAGATTTATGGCTAGATTTTGGAAGAACCCTCACATTAATTTCCATAGTGGCTATACCAGTTTTTACCCTAACCAGCACTGAGTAAGTCATCACCTTTCCCCACATCTATATCAGTAAAGGAGAATTCCACCAACAGGATATCATAATCCTGAACATTCATGCAACAAACATAGGTGGCCATCCAGAGAATAATAGAACAGGGAAGATTAAATAGGGTGTGTGATAGGAGGCCAGGGTAGAGGAGGAATAGGGATAGTTAAATTATAAAGGTATTCTGAAAAAGTAATAAGGGAACCTACTACTGTAGAAGCTTCCTTAAAAAGAGTTAAAATGAAGTTACACCATAACAGGGTAACAATGCCCCTACTAGATACCATGGGCAAGCAAATAAAATCCTCAGTGTCAAGAAGAGGTTCCTTCTTTTGGAGTCATAGGCAGTGAGTTCCTATGGATCCTTAAACATTACAGGCTATTGTCAATGGTTTTGTACCCTCCAAAACTCAGTAATAAGATCTGGTTGCTGAAGACACTACATACTTGAATCATAGAACAGAAAGAAATCAAATACAAGATTCTTCTCTACTGGCTAACTTTCATAGCATTGAAAGGTGCTATACATGGTATTAGAGTTGAAAAGTAATATTCAGTTTTATCCAGCTATGAATCCTGTGACCAACAATAATTTCTGTCCTGGCAAGGCATGTTCACTGGTGCAGTGGTGGCACAAACATCATGGAAGTAACCACCCACTTTCTTTTTTTTTTTTGGTTTTTCAAGACAGGGTTTCTCTGAATATCTCTGGCTGTCCTGGACTCGCTTTGTAGACCAGGCTGGCCTCGAACTCACAAAGATCCGCCTGCCTCTGCCTCCCAAGTGCTGGGATTAAAGGCGTGCGCCACCACTGCCCAGCATAACCACCTACTTTCTAATTGGGTTTATGTCCAAGTCCAAAAGATGAAATCCATTCTTTGCACTAGTAACAAGGCGAAGAACCTATGGCTAGTCAGGTCATAGGCTCTAGGAAGAGAAACTACTGCCATTATTCTGTTAAATGGATATAATATTAAACCAACTCCCAATGACTTATCATTTTTATACCCGTAGATACATGAATTTTTCAATGTTCATCAGAGAAGGTTCTTCTTGTAGCAGATGCTGAATAACACAGAGATTCACAATGAGTCAAGGTATAGAGAGTAAGAGACTATACAATGTTTAGCATAAAAATGGGACAACCACATTATGGTCCCTCCTCCCAAAGCTAAGAGATCATTTCAGAAGAGAAAGCAGAAAGAATATAAGAGCCAGAGGTAGATGACTACAGCATTGCTTTTTGGACACAACCAAGCAATTGCACATATGAACTCTTGGCAGTTATGACAGTACACACAAGACCTATGAAAGCTTAAACCAGGAAAAATCCCAGCATGTAGAGGGGAGATGGGCATGAAGTATCATACCTCATAAGGGATATTTTGTTAGTTAATAGTTACCAGGAGAAGGAGAGTCAGTTTTCTTTAGAATATGGGTTCTGAAGAGTAGATCACACATATTCAAGGTTATATGGACAGCACAAAATGAACTTGATATGTTTTTTTAAGACAATATAAAGTTGGGTAGATTGAGGAGGCACTATGAATCTGGAAGGAGTTGGGGAGGAAGGAGAATAAATATGATGAAAGTACACTGTACAAAATTCTCAAAGAATTAACAAATGATGTGGAAGAAAAACAAAATTAGCAATAAAAAGAAAACAAACTGAACTGAAAATATCCCAAAGATAGGACAAGAAATACTAATCCAGAAACAGAATGCATCTAGGACACCAAACAGGCAAGATCAGGAAAGAACGGCCATTTGTCATAGTATCATTAAAACACTAAGTATATGGAAAAGTATATTAAAAGGAGTAAGAAAGAAACAACAACTCACATATAAACATAGGTACATTATATTAACAACAGATTACTGAACTGAAACTTCCAAAACCAGAATGGCATGGAATGCTGTACTCCAAGTTCTGAAAGACAACTGCCAACCCGGGTTACTATACTCAAAACTCAGCAAAGCTATCTGATGAGTTTGAAGAAAAAATAAAATTTTGCATGATCAAAATAGACTAAAGGAATTTATGAATTAATCCAGTGCTACTGAAGAAAATCTTCAAACAGAAGAGAAAAATAATTCTACCACTGAGGCCACAGGAAAGACTAAACCATGCTAGAAAAATAGTGAAGCATGAAAGGAAACAACCACAGAATCAACAAAACAAAACCAGGAATCTATTATTTTTATGTTATAAATATTATATATTTTATTTAATATATTTTTATATAATATAAATATGTTATAAGTATTTATATGGATAAAGATACATGAATATATTATATTTAATAATTCTTAATATTAATGGTCTCAATTCCTCAAGCAAAAGACATAGAAAAACAGACTGCATCAAAAACCAGGAACCATCTATATGCTGCCCCCAAAACCTGCACCTCACCATGAAAGACTGATACTACCTTAGGAAAAAAGGATGGCAAATGCTATTCCAGGAAAAAGGAACTAGAAGACAAGCAGATATTCACTGCACTAATATCTGAGAAAACATACATCAAAGCAAAACTAGTGAGAAAAGAAAATGTCACTTATAGTGATTAGAGGAACAATCCATCAAGTGTATATTACAATCTAAACATATATGCTGTGAACACAGTTGCACTTAATTTCATAAAAAATATTATTAGATGTAAAGTCACGACACAATAGCAGTCAGTAACTTCAATAACCCACACTTACCAACAAAAACTAAATGAGGAATATACAAATTAATTGGTTTCATGAATCAAGCAAACCCAACAGACATCTAACAGCATTCCATCCAAACATCAGAGAATGTATATTTATTTTCTCAACAGTTGGTGAAACTTTCTCCAAATGGATCATATATGAGGCACAAAATAGGTATCAACAAATACTCAGGAAAAATGAAGTAATTTGGGACTGGAGAGATTGCTCAGCAGTTAAGAGCACTGGCTGTTCTTCCAAACAACCTAGGTTCAAATCCAAGCACCCACATGGCAGTTCACAGCTGTCTGTAATGGTTGGGCGTGATGGCACACACCTTTAATCCCAGTACTCGGGAGGCAGAGGCAGGTGGAGCTCTATGAGTTCAAGGCCAACTTGCTCTACAAAGTGAGTCCAGGGAAGCCAAGGATACACAAAGAAACCCTGTCTTGAAAAACAGAAGAAGAAGAAGAAGAAGAAGAAGAAGAAGAAGAAGAAGAAGAAGAAGAAGAAGAAGAAATTTGTTGTATTCTAGCTGATGATAATGTGATAAGTGATAAGACTACAAATCAACAGCAGGAGGAAACCCTTGGACATACATAAACATGTGGCAATGAAATAGCACACTATGGAATGATTAACTTGTCCTAGAAGGAGTCAAGAATGAATTAAATGTTCTTAGAATCAAATGAAAATACAACATATTAAAATGCATGGGATACAATGAAAGCAGAGGGAAGTTTAGATCTCTAAGCACTATATTAAGAAATTATATAGGTCTCAAATAAATAACATAATGATATACTTAGGCTCTGGAAAAAGAAGAACAGAAAAACTTCACACAGCAGATGTAAAATAACCCAAGATCGGGGCAGAAATTAATGAAATGAAGAAAGAAAAGAAAAACAATATAAGAAATCAATGAAATGAAGTTGAGTCTTTCAAAAAAGATGCAAGATTGAGAAACTCTTAGCTAACCAAAAGAGAGGAAAGATCAAACTTAGAGATGAAAATGGTCCCATTAAAACAGATACCATTAAAATCCATACGATCATTAGGTCTTAGGACAAAAATGTGTATTCTATTAAATTGAAAAATCTAAAACAAATGGATATATTTTAAATGTATATGGCCTACCAAAATTTCATCAAGATGAGATAAAAATGTAATGACTTCTGCAGCAAGCTGTGAGGCATAAACATTAATTCAAACCTCCCAACTAAAACATCCAGTCCCAGATGGATTTATTAGCGAATTTTATCAAACATTCAAAGAACTGACATCAATGCGTTTAAAATTGTTCTACAAAATGAAAAATGAAGGAACAATACTGAACTTTTACAAATGAAACTAGTATTGATCTGATACTAAAATCAGGTAAAGATACAATACAAAAAAAGAAAGAAAGAAAGAGAGAAAGAGAGAGATATTAGAGACCAATTTCTCAGAGGAACCTGCATGCAAACATTCTCAACAAAATACTTGCAAACCAAATTCAGGAACATATCAAGTGATCATGGGTTTACTCCAGAGATGAAGGAATGCTGAAATAGACATTGGAGAGGTGGAGAGTTGTACTCCCTCTTGCTGAGAAGCCACAAGAGGGACAGGAGAGAGAGAAGGAGTGAGAGGAGGAGGGACAAGAGCTATGAGAGAGCTGGCACTGGCACCATGCTACAGGGTAAGCCACTGTGGGGACTGGCAAGTGGAGCCCCAGTCCATGCACACTTGGTAAGTGAGTGGTGGGATATGATCAATAAGTGTTATAAATTACATAAAGGGAGGGACTCAACAAAGGAAATCACAATGGTCATCTCAATAGACACAGAGAAAGGATTTTGACCAAACCCAACGTCCTTTAATGTTAAAAGTCATGAAGAAACCCAGAATAGAAGGAACATATTTCAACATAACAAATGGTATATGCAACAAAGCTACAGATAAGATTATACTAAATGAGAAAACTCAAATCATTCCCACTAAAATCTGGAACAAGAAAAGGGTTCCACTTTCTATACCACTATTTAATACAGCACTCTAAGTCTTAACTCAAGCAGTAAGACAAAAGAAGTAAATTAAAGAACTTCAAGTAGGAAAGGAAAAAAGTATCTTTTCCAGATGACATGACCTTATAAATAAGAGACAGTAAAGACTCGACCAGAAAATTCTTAGATCTAATAAACATTTTCAGCAAAGTGGCAGGATACAAAACTGCCATAAAGTCAGTATCCTTCCTATATACCAATAACAAATACATCAAGAAAAAAATCAGGGAAACAGTTCCACTTATAATAGCAAAAACAAAATACCTCAGAGTAAAACTAACCAAGAAGTAAAAGATGTCGACAATGAAAACCTTAAAAAACTAAAGAAAGAGATTGAGGAATACACCCAAACACAGAAAGACTTCCCATGTTCAGGGATTACAAAAATCAAAACTGAGAAGGGGCATTCTACCAAAAGCAATTTAAAAATTGGGTACAACTCTAATAAAAATTCAGCGACATTCCTCACAGAAATAGAGGGAAAATCATAAAATTGATGCAGAAGCATGAAAGACTTCAGACAGCCAAAACAATCCTGAACAACACAAACACCATTGGAGATATCACCATCCATAATTTCAAGTTATACTACAGGCCTTTTATTTTCCCCAGACAGGGTTTCTCTGTGTAGTCCTGGCTGTCCTGGCCTCACTTATGTAGATAGGCTGGCCTTAAACTCACAGAGATCCACCTGCCTCTGCCTCCTGAGTGCTGGGATTAAAGGCATGCACCACCACCCCGGCCATTACAGACAGCTGTGAAATTCCATATGGTGCTGGGATTTAAGCCTGGGGCTGTTGAAAGAACAGCCAGTGCTCTTAACTGCTGAGCCATTTCTCCAGCCCCTAGAGGCCCATTTTAATAAAAAATCATGGTACTGGCACAAAACAGGTGCAGGGCAATAAAACACCATAAGGGACTCAGATAAAAGGTCAGGCAACTGCTGCCACCAGTTTTTTGACAAAGATCTCAAAAATACACATTGGAGGAAATATATTATCTTCGACATGTAATCCTAGGGGAAAAAATGGGTATCTGCATGCAGAAAAATGACGTAGGATCCTTACATCTCGCCCTCCACAAAGTATCAATTGCAAGTGTATCAAGGTACTTTATATAAGGCCATAACCTCTGTAACTGCCAGAGTAAAAAGTAAACTATACTTCAAGAGATAGGTGCAGGTAAGAACTTTTTGATTATGGGAACTCATGAAATTAAAAGGCTTCTGTACAGCAAAACAAATTTTTTTGCTAGCTTTACATGAAACAAAGGGTTAGTATCTAGAACATACAAAGAACTCAAGAAACTTTAATACCAGCCCTTAGAAGGCAGAGACAGGTGAATCTTTGTGAGTTCAAGGCCAGTCTGGCCTAATACAAAGTTTCATGACAGCCAGCATTACACAGAGAGAACTTGTCTCAAGCAAACAAACAAACAACACCAAAAAAAAAAATCCCAAGGATTCAAGAAACTAAACATCATGGAGAAAAACAACCCAATCAAATTCACTATTTTGTTGAATGTGTTTATCAGGTCTAAGAGTTTTCTTGGGTATTCCTTGGAATTTGAAATGAAGATCATATAATTTGCAAAGGTGGCCGACTTGGATTCTTCCTTTTCTACTTGTATGCCTTTTCTTTCATTTTACTTGCCTCATTATTCTTGTTAAGACTTCAAGTACTACTTTGAGCAAGAGTGGTGAGAGTGGACAGACACTTTGTTCATGATTCTGGAATAAACATTCTGTTTATATCCCATTCATCACAATGTCTGCTATAGGTTTGTGGTATATATCCTTTGTTACATTTGATATGACTATTCTTTTCTTAAAATTTTCAGGCCTTTTGTCATGAAGGAATATTGAATTTTTTCAAATTGATTTTCTGCATCTATTAAAAATATATGGGCTTTATATTGTCCATTCATGTGCTAGACTGTGTTTATTGATTTCCATATTTTGAACTATCCTTGAAACCCAGGAATAAAATTATGTTAATTACAGTATATGATATTTTTAATAGGTTGTTGAATTCAGTCTGCAAATATTTCATTGAGCATTGTTACTTCCTTAGTTGTAAATTTCTTCCTCTTTTGTCCATATGACTTTTTTTTCAGTTATCTTTTGAAATACTGCTTTAGTGATCATAAATTGCTCTAGTTTGGGCTTATCTTGGGGAGTCTTTGCTTCTATATTTATTTTAAAGGATAATATCTGCTGGACAGAGTAATCATGATTAGCAATTATATCCATTCAGGCTTGAAATACACCCCATGCTTTCTTGGCCCTTAGGCCTTCTGCTGAATATTCTGATGTGATTGTGATAAGTTTAACTTTATAAATAACTTGGCAGTGCTCTCTTGAAGCTCTTAATAATTAACATTATAGTCCTTGTTATGTGCACAGATTAAAACAACAGAGCCACTTATTTTTGTAGGTTAGTATACAAAGTTGGAATTTATCATGCGATCTTACATAAGTGCTATCATACTTTGTTCTCACTCATTCGCCTTTCCTACCATGCTCCCCACACACGTCTCCAGCTGGTTTACTTTCTCAGTTAGTCCCTCCTTTTTTGTTCCTATTACATGTAATCCATTACCCTATTTTTCATCTTCCTGCCTCTCAGAATCCCCTTTCTTGTTTAATGATCTACAAATACACACAAAAAAACACACATATACAAAGATACATTTATTTAAATTTTGTTCAAACACAAATTTTTGTTTACTTTTATTCTTCTCTCATACAATACATCCTGACTGCAGCCTCCCCTTCCTCCTCTCCTTCCATGCCCCCAATTCCCCTCTCACCAAGATCCACTGTTCTGTCTACTTCCCTTCACAAAGAGTCATTGATTTTATGTGTACAAGTGTTTAGGCTGCATGTGTGCAGGTGCCCACAGAGTTCAGAAGAGGACATCAGACTTCCTAGAACTGGAGTTACAGAGAGTTGTGGTATACCATGCAGGTGCTGCGAATCAAAACTGGTCCTTACCAAGAGCAACAGGTGCTCTGAAGCACTGAGCCATCTCTGCAGCCATTCTACAAAACGTTAAGTTTGTGGAGCCATTAAGTTCTTTTCCCCTTCCCCTCTGATCCTATCCACATCTGACCAGTCATGAAATGGTGACAACTCTTATCTCCCATACCTGGTGCATATATAAAGAATTCCACATCCATTGCTACTAGCTCACTCTAGGCTACCTTCATCATTTACCTGCACTAGAACCTAAATTCACCTTCCAGTTCCACGGCATTTCATTCTTTGTGGAACACCCAGTCAGATCTTTAAAACTACCAGGGCCTGGGGAGGGGGCTCACTTTTTAAATGAGAAAGGGGTTTGGAGTTTGGAACTCCAGAACCCATGTAAATGACAGGCAGGTGTGGTGGTGGCCCACCTAGAATTTCAAGTCTGTGGAAGTGGAGAAAAGGGGTTCCCAGAGCAAGGTGGCTAGTGTGATTACACTCACCAACAAACTCTAGGTGTCAACAAAAGGTCATTTGAGCTGAGAAAAGACTCCTGTTTAATTCAGATTTTTTGGGGTGGGAAGATCCATCTTAATCTGGACCACACCTTCTGCTGGAAGCCCAAATAAAGGACATGTGAGATGTAAGCTTTTGCTCTTTGTCAGCTTGCCCTCTCCCTGCTAATAAGTCCATTCCTTCACTGGTATTAGAGTCTACTTTTTAGTAGTACACTGAAGACCAGCTGAGATACCCAACATTGTGAACTGAGCAACTATTGAATACTTAGATTTTCCATTCACAGCCAGCCATTGTTGGATTATCTGCACTGCAGCTTGTAAATCATTCTAACAAATCCTTTTGAGATATATATATATATATATATATATATATATATATATATATATATATATGGATGGATGGCTTCATTCTCTAAGTTACATTACTCTAGAGAACCTTGACTTTAATCCCACCAATCGGGAGGCAGAGGCAGATGGATCTCTGTTAGTCTGAGGCCAGCCTGGTCTACAGAGCGAGTCCAGGACAGTCAGGGCTACACAGAGAAACCCTGTACCAAAAAACAAAACCAACACACAAATTGGTGCTGGAAGAATGGGAGGTCCACATGTAGAAAAATGTTACTAGACTCATCACTATCACACAGCACAAAAACAAAACCAACTCCAAAAGTCTCAATGTGAGACTTAAAACATTGAAACTGCTAGAAGAAAACCCCTCACCTTTGGCGGGTCCAGGGGTGAATAGATATACAGCTGGTTCACTCGCCATCAGTTTCTAATAGGAAAAGACTTGCTAAATAGGATTCTATTTGCCCAAGAATTAAGGGCAACAATTGACAAATGGGACTCATGAACTAAAAGTAAACAATCATTAGTGTTAAGAAGTGTCCCACAGAATAAGAGAGAACCTTTCCCAGCTATTCATCAGACAGAAGATTAATGACAAGAAAATATAAAGAAGTCAGAAAAATAAGAATAAATGAAACAAAGGACCAAATTAAAAATTGGGATTCAGACCAAAATGGAGAGTTCAATAAAATAAAGTGGCAAAAAATTTTTCACAAGAAAATTTCAGCATCCTCAGCTATTAGGGACATGTAAATTGAAATATCTTTGAGATTTTGTCTTACCCAGGACAGAATGGGTCAAACTGAAAATAAATGCAGGCAAAGATATGGAGAAAAGGGAACCCACATTCATTGTTGGTGATGCAGCCACTCTGGAAATCAGTATGGAGAATCCTAGAAAGCTAAAAAGAAATGCACCACAAGGCCAAGTTATATCATTCTATGGAATATGCCCAAAAATTCAACACCTTACTCCACAGATACTTACTTAGCAATGGTCACTGCTGCTCTATTTAAAATAGCTAGGAAATGAAAACAACCTAATGTCCTTCACCAGATAAACAGATAGTGAAAATGTGGTATATATACATAATGGAGTGCTATTCAGTTGTAAAGAAAAATGACATCATGAAATTTTCAGGTAAATGTACAGAACTAGAAAGTATTATATTGAATGAGGTAACCTAGACCGAGAAAGACAAAATACCACATGTTCTTTCATCTGCAGTTCCTGGTTCTAAGGTATATATAACCTAGAGTAACCACATAAACCAGGCAAGTAAAAAAGATACTGTCAGGGCAGGCTAGGGAGGAGAACAGCAGGATACAAGTGATAGGGTGGAGGATATAGGGAAACAGGGAAGGAAATTTTAGTTACTGAGAGAGTGGAAGATTAATACAGAAGGAGAGATAAGAGGAATAAATAACAAAGGATGTCTGAAGGTACCTTAAGAAATCATAATATATTCTCCTATAATTATATATAATAAATATAATAATATGAGAGAGAGACACACAGAGAGAGAGTGTGTGTGTATGGGTTTTTTTGTTTTGTTTTGGTTTTTCGAGACAGGGTTTCTCTGTTTATCCTTGGCTGCCCTGGACTAACTCTGTAGACCAGGCTGGCCTCGAACTCACAGAGATCCACCTACCTCTGCCTCCCGAGTGCTGGGATTAAAGGCGAGCACCACCACTCCCGGCGAGTGTGTATGTTTTAAATGCAGTTGCACCATTTCAGGTGATAATACTCTCCTCCGGAGCTATAGACTAACAAAATCCCAGTGCTAGGCATAGAAAACCTCTTTTCAAGTTGTTAAACTGGGGAGTTCAAGAAACTCCCCAAACAATATAGACTATTGCTATTGTTGTTGGTTGTCTCCCAGAAGTTGAAGGTAAGTCCCTATTGTTGAAGAAGCCACACACTTTGGACACAAGACATGGAGCAATCTAGGAGGATCTGACGAAAAAGCATCCTCCCTGAGGACTAGCAAATGCAAGTTGCCAAGGGAAGAAAAGTAATCAATAGTCCTATGTAGCTGTAATAGCTACGAACCACAATGATCAGCATAGAAAGATACTTCTAAGGGGTGCAATAGTGGCACTGATATCTTGGTAGTTACCAACAGCTGTCTGATTGGACTTTAGGGCCACTCAACAGGAGGGAAATCATAATCGATACTGGAAAAATAGCCAACAACTCATGGTTATTGAGGACATAGATCTCAGAGGAGACCCTACTAATATCACTTTCCTAAACCAGTGTAATTTGTAACCACATTCTAAATATTTACCCTTATAAGCACAGATAAGAATAGCTTTCACCCCTCATAAAAGAAACTTAATTTTGTAGCAGTTGCAGACCGCAGAAAACCATAACTAGACCAAATGAATGCAGAGGACAAGTGCCCAGCTCCACTTATTACATCTACAACAACACAACTTTCATACCTATGGCTCAGATAACATTTTGGAGGAAGGTAAGAGTCAGAGTATCAGGATGTCTGTTGCAAGATTGTGCTTTCTTATATGATATGGACTCTATACCCATGAAATCTCAACAATATACCTGCTCAAGTAAGACCTGACCATTGATAACATAAATTGTCATGCCAATGTGGATGGGGGAAATTGCACAGTTCCTCCATCCCTAGATGAAGAGGTACAGGCAATCAAAGACTACTCAGAGAGGGAGAATTAGTCTTTCCCAGAGTTGAGCACCCTAAATGATTATCCAATCCCAAGTGGTCACCACTCAAGTGAGGTAGTTAGTAGTTAACTGGAGGTAGTTAATGGTTACTGAAGCAGGGCAAGTCATGTTTCTCAGTGGTGTAGCCCCTAGAAGTTGCTCTTGCTCAAGTAATTCCCACTCGCGTTGGTGCAAGCAACCCTAATTAAATGCAACAGGGTAACAAAAAAGACATGAAAAGTAGCAAGAGATCTTGTTAGAAAGAAGAAGGAATCCTGTGCGAAGGGACAGAGGTAAGAGGATAGTGGATGGAAATATGATCAAAGTTATATAGCCATAAAGCTGTAAAAGAATAAATGAGAGTTTCACAACATGTGGCTACAGTGGTATGAGTTTATATCTGAGTTCTCTACTCCATTACACAGCTGTTTCTATTATTTCATTTTTATAGTGCAACTTGAAATAAGGTACCTTGATATTCCAAGCATTATAATTAATTTATTTATTCTTAAGGATCCCTTCGGCTTCCATGTGAATTTTAAGATTGTTTTGTTTATTTATATGTGGACTACCATTGGAATTTTGACAGGGATTGCTTTGAATCTGTAGATGACCATTGGTAGTAGAGCTATTTTCATAATATTAATACTTCTAATATATTTTTTCATCTTCTAGTGCAGCAGTTCTCAACCTGTGGGTAATGACCCCTTGGGGGTGTCACATATCAGATATTCTGCATATCATGTGTTTACATTTCAATTCATAACAGTAGCAAAATTAGTTATGAAGTAGCAGCAAAATAATTTGTGATTGGGGGGTCACCACAACATGAAGAACTGTATTAAAGGGTCACAGCATTAGCAAGATTGAAAACCATTGTTCTAGTGTCTTCTTCAATTTCTTTCTTTAAGGGTTTAAATCTTCCATTGTAGGGGTCTTTCATTTCTGATCAAGAGCTGTTATTTTTTGCTTTAGACAATTATAAGTTGGATGATGTTTCTGATATCTTTCTCAGCATGTATGTTACTATTATATAGGAAATTCTGCCATATGTAGCCTTTGTTGTGTTGTTATGTTCCTTCTATTCTCAGTCTCTTCATAACTTATCATAAAAGGATGTTGATTTTTGTCCAAACCCTTTTCAGAGGGGATCATGTAATTTCTAACATTGTATGTGTTTTTGTGCTTCTATTATTGACTTCATTTCTCTTAAATATCTTGCAATATTCGATGTTAATTCCTTTGTTTCTTTTATTGTTTTTTAAATAAATTCACTAATTTGTGAAAACTTTATTCCTATAAATCCCAATTCTCTCCTTCATCTTTTGTTGTGTAAATGTATTTATTGTATATATTGCATGCTTGCTCATCAATATTCCTGTAGACATCACTTTCCCTAAATTGTCTTGTTAAGTATTTTTGTTAACCTATTCCTTAATTGAATACTGAATGTATCACTTTGGGTGTCCGTGATAAATCTTTCTCTGGTTCTTCTGACAAATTTCCCTGGGTATAGAGTATTAAACATGAAGAAGATCTCAGTCAGACCAATAAAAGACACATTTGCACATGAAGCATTCCAAAGGCTGCCACAACAGTTAAAGAATGACAATTTTCTGGAAATGGAACTTAAGAGAACTGACAACCCTATTCTTCCCTTGCTAGTGGCTGCCAGATTTCTGCTTTCACTGAAAGCAGCTGGAGAAGAGAAATGGGAATGAGATGAATCATAATTAGAAACTCACTGCTCTTACCGGAAGATGTTTTCCTTAATAAATGATCCATGGATTTTTGCAAGCCTCCGACTAATTCCTAGTATACTAAAAACATCCATTATGATTTTTAGTCCAGCATTCTAATACACACACACACACACACACACACACACACACACACACACACACACACACA